>VYZP01011576.1:0-30315 GCA_013400635.1 Hypocryptadius cinnamomeus | reverse complement strand
TAATTGCTAGTGCATCTCACTGTAAGATGTCAGTCACATTCAAGGACAACAAACTGTTTTGAGAGTTTAAAGATAAAAATAATAGGGTTTAGACAAATAGTGGTGTAGATGTTTTTCACAGTGAAACAGGTTTTTCCTAATGTGTATGAGCCTTCCTAAAAAAAAAATGTGACAGTGATGTTCTTAAAACTTAACACTCACTGTGATATTTGTTGACTCTTCAGCATCTTGCCTAGACTGAATTTAACACAAAATAAAATGGTTGTGCCATAGAGCACTATCACAAAATTGCAATTGCTGCTCTTCAGAATCCTCACCTCAGCTTGCAGGCAGCTGCAAAGCAGTCAGGCTCACCTAGAAGCTCTGTTCCCCCAAGAAAGCTTCCTAATTGTTTTTTTCCTGATCTTTCAGCTAATACATTTGTCTGGACCCCAAATGAGCAGGATCATATGAACTATAGCTACAGTGAACTGCTGTGCTGGGTGGTGATTATAGCTCAATATCCCTCCCAGTTTAGGTTTGTTCTTTTGCCCCAGCTCTCAGAGTTTTATAGTGGAGTAATGGAGATATAAAAAAATATTTCACAGTGAAACTTGGCAATTTGGCAGCCAATAAATTATTTTCCCTAGTAATTTTAAAAGCATCGACACAGTCAGTGTTAAGATATTCTAAGAAACAGAGGATGGGGGAAATAACAGCATTTAAAAAGCTTGATGTCTCATGTTGATGTTCATGGGGAGATGACATTTTCATCTTTTGTTTGTAAAAAGATCTGAGATCTAATAATTTCAAAATATTAATGGCATACTACATAAGCAGCAAATGAATATATTGACTAAAGCTGGGACTGATCTTTTCCAGTGGATTCCTAACATGTCTAGTAAAAAGAAGAAATAGAATTGAAAGAATTTATGCAGTTGACAGGCCAGAAGAGCTCTGGTGGAGATGCTCTTGTCTCTGAAGTAAAATGCATTTGTAAAACTTTCTAAATACAAACTTACACAATGAACTCTCCTGATTCCTAGGGTAAACACACAGGTTTTGAGCTTGTTTTGGGATTTTTTGGTTTATTTTTTGGGGAGGAGGTTGTTTGGATTTGTTTGGGGGTTTTTTTTATTTTTCTTTATTTGTAAGTACTGAATTTTTGACAGAAGCTAGAACAGTTCACCCAGGAAATTCAAAGCTATCCATGACCATGAGCTATCAGCTCATTGTCATGATTTGTCCTTCTACTTAAAAAAGTAAAATCTATATCAGGCACAGAGTAACTTAAAATTGTTTGGAAGGAGCTACTTTTGGTTGTACTGTCAGATCATTTGAAAGATATTTTCAATATTAATTTGGGGGCAGAGGCAAATAGACCTACTACATTTTCTGGTTTTCCTTTGGAGAAGTCCATAGTGCTCTTGCACCCAGTTAAGATCTCTTTACTTGAGATCATGCGTGTGCCCAGGGAAAATGAGGTGAAAAGACACCAAAGAAGAGATGGGAGCTGAGAAGCAGCTTTGATTTGGAAAAGCATCAGGTGGGAGCCAGTGGGGCCTGGACTGGTGGTGGGGCAATACAGGGAAGAGACAGATGCTGTGGGAGTTTCTTATATATTTTATATATATCTATATATCTAGATATCTTCAGACAACTAAAATTCTCACTACTGCTAGGGAATGTACAGAATACTTTCTTTGTCTTCTGTGAACATACTCCTACTTCATGCTTTTCCTAAGATAAAAATCAATCCCTGTGTGACAAAGAAGTTTGTTTTGAGATATTTTTAACTTATGGTAAAAAAAATAATCTGGTGCCATTTTTGTTTTCTGTCTGTGCCTGTAAAATTAGAAGAACCCTATTGATTCACACAGCAGTGATGCATTTGTATTCTGAGGAGGGTGAAACACAGTCACACATTCAAAGGAAAACATGTTTAATGAATCCACTTATATTAATTTGCCACCAATAGAGGTTCTTCGTAACAAAATGGATCATTGCTCACATGAAGATGATGACTAAACCCAGCAAAATACATGTACTATGCAGTAAGCACCAAGGGAGACAATACTGTGCAGATTTCTGTGATTTATGGTGCTGTTTATTGTCTCCTAGGCTTATACCTGATAAGAAAGGAAAATTCCAAGAGATGGCAACGACCTCCTTCTGTTTCAGCTGCCCAGTTTTTTGATATTGTTTGAAAGATGATTTCTCAGGCAGATATTACTTAGTTTTCAGTCATATCATTCTTAAAATATGTAACAAATATTTAGTGAAGACCATCAATGAAAAGAAAAAGAACTACAGAACACACTTGAATATGCAACTAATTATTTTTGACTGCTTTTCCAAAAGGACTGTGCTTTAAATAATAGCCTGCTTTTGTAGAGCATCTCTCAGATGCAGACTTCAAAACGTGGTGGGCAAATTGTCTCAACCTGTCTGTGGGCTAGGTAAGTACTATTAAACCCTTTTTACAGATGGAGAAAGCTGAACATCAGAGAGCCAAGAATATTGCTTTCCAACTTTGGTGTTACAAAAGGACTGTCAGAGCAGAGAGTATTGTGTTATAGTCCACCCACTAGGTCCAATTTAACCTTTTGCCTTTCCAGCAGAGGAGTCTATTACAACTCCATCTTTTCAAGTCACGGGTTACAAGGCAGGGATAGGTTGTTCTTTTATGACACATACAACATGTACCTGAAGTTAAGTGAAAGGTTCTAAGTTAAAAGGTTTCATAAATATGTCAGACTGGATGTAGTCCCTCCTAAAGTTCCTCAGCTTGACAGTGTATAACCCACCACCATGTTGCTTGTGTTTGCAGTGTGGGTAAACCTCCCGAGAATCTATGGCCCTACCAATGTTAGTAGTGTTTTTTACATATCACAGGCAACCTGGATATGGATTACTGGGTGCATCTAATCAGCAACCTTACTTCATGCGGTTTCTCCAACAGATACTAAAAAAAAAGGCCAAAGACTAACAAGTTCATGGTGGAAAGAGAAACCTAAAAACACAGCAGTCTGTGAAGGCTAAAAGTCTAAAAGCAATTTTCAGTTCTCAGAATAAGTGTTTTTTCTACATGGAAGAGGATATATTTTGAGGTAGACTTGCCTAGTGGAATGGAGACATACTTCGATTAACACTTTTTTGATCCTTTCTCCCTGAAAAATAAAAAAAACCTGTTGTTCTGGACACCTTAGGCTCCAGTTAGGATGCACGCAGATGGATTTACCCTGGAGTGGGACGTCTGCTGCAAGGGCTATCTACAGCTTCAAGTTGCATTGTGTGTAAATCAAGCCAGGCTGCAAGGCCTCTCCCTCTCTTCTGTCCCACAGGTATGTGGGGTGCTCTGTTAATGCCTATCAGGATAAAACCAGCCTGTTTTTCACAGTATTTATGAGAGTTTCCCTATGCCTCGGAGCTGCAGACTCGCTCACCAGTGGCAGCAGCCATTGGTAAGAGGAGGCTGCCCTGGCACAGAGAGGGTTGAGCCTTTCTGTTTGGCAGAAGCACCTCTGAAACAAGAGCTGACAGGGGCGCTGCCAGTGCACTGGCAAAGGGCAGGAGCAGGGAGCTGCATGTGCAAGGCACTGGATCATGCTGTTGTTTCCAGCTTGGTGCTTCCTTCAGAGTGCTGTCAGGTGCCCTAAAGGAGGTGGGAAACACCCCTGGCCTCTGCAATAAGTGTATTGCAGTGTTGATATTTAATCTCACCTGAGGAGAAGACAGCGCTTTCTCAGGCTTGTCTGGAGACATGGAAGAAAATTCCTGTAGGACCTCAGCCCTTTCTTGGGCTAATATACTACTTGTATGCAAAGGTTTGCCTTTGCCCTGCCCATGCTAACACAAGCCACATCACACATCGAGTTTAGTCATGTAATAATTGTTTCACATACAGCCAGCCCAGGGATAAGGTGCTAACCATGCTGTGGAATGCTACCCAATACTGTGCATGGTTTGGGTAAGCTGTAAGGATGTAAGGAGGGTAGTTTAGACCTGACAAATTGAAAAGCACATTGAAAGCACAGGGTAGGTTGTGTGACAAGGAAATGGGCTGGAAATGTCACTTCTTCTTTCAGAGCCTGTGAGACCCAGTCTTAGGGCTGGCAAGAAAGGGGAAAATTGCAGCAGGTCTTACAAAGAGCTTATGCTTCAGAGTTCCATGCTTTTCAAAAAGCCAAGTATTGCAGGTGACAACAGTGCAGTTTTCTGAAGGAATCTGATTTTGGAAATAGGCTTGTTGAGAATATCTGAAAATCCTATTGGTTGTCTTTTTTGGTGTACTTTTGGACACCCACAGTCTCCCACTGAGAAGTTTTGTAAAGTTTGCATAGCCCAGAGGAGCTGCATGCAGAGGAGAATGCAGAGTTGGCTACAGGAGAGCTCACACTGGGGTATATTCTTCCTCTTGCTGATGGGGGTAGGTGGTGGGACCTTCTAACCCTGGCCCATGAGGATATGTGAGCTTTAACATGTCCCATCTGAAAGAAAAGGTGGGATGAAAACTTAAACATTGGTAAAGATACAGAGAGTAGTAAAAACATTGCCTGGTACAGGGATAGACGAAGGTGAAAAGAGCTGTCCTGTGTATTTTGTGTATCCAAAATTTTTGAGGTAAAACTAAAAAATAAACAGAAAAAGTGGAAGTAGTTCCCAGAGTTGCCAAGAGAAAGAAACAAGATATCTGTTCATGTATTCTGTGAACTGGTCCCCCCACTTTCACACTAATACCACAGCCCATGTGTAGCTGTGGGAAAGAAAGAGTTGAAAAGGATGAGAATGTCTTTAAACACCTTCAACGATTATGCTGCAGTGAGGGGTAAAATAAAGGAAAAAGACCCCCTTCTTTCCCTCATCTGCTTTTTTTTTTCAATTCCTCATTTAACATACACAAATAAAAAGCTGGGAATAGTTACTCTCTGGAGTCAGGTTTTACTTTCATGATAGTTAGTAGATCTTAGTCTTTGTATAGAATTGCTTATACTAATAATTATTGTCTTCCCCCACACTTCACTCTTCATCTGAACAGAAGAATGAAGTGTGGGCAGCAGGACATGGTAGTTTTGAGTGTTTGCTTCCCAATATTGGATGCCTAAAAAAGGAAGCTCAACATGTTGCAAGTTAGTGGGAACAATTGCGTTGTCTTCAGGGCTCACTGAAGAAGCTCTTAAGGAAGCAAAGAAAGAGGAAGTCGATTTTGAGTTTTTTGTCTCTTTCATGACTTGTTTAGGTCTCTCCAACACTTTTTGCGAGCTGTGTAGTTCCATCCAAAGTATGGTAATACAGAAGCACTAAAAATACAAAGGTGAGCCATGAGCTCATTAATCTTGCCAGGAGAAAATAAAAGAATTAGCGAAGTCTATGATGGGCAGAGACAGCCAAACCAAATGCCACTTCTGTGAAAATAAATTGCCGCAAACACCAAGAGCCTGCAATATTACGACCTTTGAAAAACATATGTTTCATAAATGGAAGAATGAACTGAAGAAGCTGCTGGTGAAGCTATTGAGAAGCTAGGCTGTTCTTTTATACACTAACATCACACAGGGTTTGCCAGCTGAGCCAGGAGGCAGAGCTGACAGGGCCTCCATGATTTCCTTTTCATACAAACCTGCACCAAAGCTGGTAGCCATGGGGAATGCCTACTGTGGGGCATGAATTTTTGGTGCTTGTCAAAATATTTTTTACAGTATTACAATTGCCTGTGGTGCCAGCCCTGACCGTCAGCAGTGGGTCCAGTCACAGCACTGATATTTGCCACTGCAAGGTATGGAACTGTGTGGAAAAGCCCAACCAGAGAAACAGAGCCGTGCTGGTGGAAAATGGGCAGAAGGAGGGGAGAGCAGACCATCAGCCTCTGAGGTGGGGAGAGTTGTTTTAAGCAGATACATCTTGCCAAAACTGGGGACAAGAGAAGTGGGACAAAGCACAAGTGGCAGGTTCTGGGCTAGTGGGAAGTGAGCAGTGTGGCACTGTGCAATACTGAGTGTGTGGATTCACCATGCCTGCCTGCAGGGCCCAGGGCTTTCATGCAGGAGCGAGGTTCGGAATACAGCAGCTGCAATGCTGCTCTGACAGGCCATGATAAATGCCAGCTTTGTTAGTGTGTGTGGCAAGTTACCAGGAGCTCAGCAAATTCCTGCACTTGGAGAGCCTCGCACCAGGAAGAAAATATGAGCTGTGAAGTAATAATGATAATAACAGGACTCAATGAGGCAGATGTAATCCACATTTCTTCAGCTGATCCTGGCTTGCAGCACCAACTCTGCTTGACAAAATTGTATTCACAGGGATCTTTTCAGAAGTTGGTTTCAACAGCTGAGCTATGGTGTGGCTCAGGTTAATCTAGAGCTGAAATACAGCAATTTTTTTCTTGGAAGTCATATTCACAGAGTACTTAAGTGAGGCAAGTACCTTGAAACATTGTCCACAAGAATTAGTAGTCTGAGGAGAGGTTCCCCTCTTATTTTTAACACTGCTAAGTCAATTTTTGCTCTTTTAGCTTACCATCAAAAAGCCTTGGTAGTGCTGAGCTTCATGCAAATATGTATTTGTAGCAAGGACATAAGAGCCTGAGAACAGCGAATATTGACTCTCTTCTTTGTCAACAGAAAAGGAAGTGCAAAAACTGGCCATGGGCAGATCAAATTTCATTTTCAAAATCAACATTTGATGTATTCTTTCTGCTTTCAACACAACTTGATATGTAGGTGCTAAGAGACTGGAATCCCTCCTGCTGCAGTTTGCCTCTGTGTGTGACATTGGTGACACGTCACATTCTCTGGGATGCTCAGGATCCTGACAGGCACTACACACATTTCTTCTTTTGACCCACAATGCTGTCTCTCAGGCTATCTCCTGCAACTCAGTTGAGACACCCTCCTATATCCTTTGCATACCCTGGAAAATACCCTGCAGGGCTTGGGCATTTCTGAAGGTGAGCTTTCACATCTAGAATTTTCAGGTCCTCTACACTTCACTATCCTTTCTGGACAAGAAGTGTCAGCTATCTGTGGTGAAAATCACTGTTATTTCAGTTAGACTAAAGTAAAATGTAAGCAGAAGTAGTTATTTACAGCATGCACAGTAGGAAAACCAGTCACAGTTATTTGTGTGAGTCTTAAATGGAAAAAACCAGCATACATGCTTGGACCTTTGAGAATTCATATTCTTGTGCCACCTGGCTGATGCTCTCCTGACTCATCCCTTGCTGGGGGCTTTGCCTTCCTTCCTTAACTGTGGCCACAGGTTACCACAAAAAACAATCTTACCCACTTTCTGTGCTTACTCACAGAGTCTGTCCCCCTTCTATCTCCTCCTCTCTGGTGGCCTTGGACATGCTGTGGGGTCATGTACTGGTGGGGGCTAGACCACCCATCCATGTTGAGATTTACCTTATTTTTTGTTGTTTTGAGTTTATCTTTCACTGGATCACTTCTTTCACCCTGTGGACTGTGAAGCTGTAAGAATACTTGGGGCAATACCAGCAAAGGGGCACATAAAGGGTAGGAATGAGAGGTGTCTGCTGGGCTAGGCTGGGGTGGTTTGAGGTCTCTATGAAATTGTGGCCTCACTGTGTTTCTGCCTGAAGCATGTCCATGTTTGAAGCCAAATATTTGGTGTCAATCTATCAGCAGAGATATTTGATACAGTTGTCTGAATGAGTTAGACGTGTGTAATCTCTGACTGGCTCTTGATGGAGAAAGGACGTGACAGTGATTAGCCACTTTGGGACAGCTTTCATTGGGAAAAAGATGGATCTGATGTGATAGCTGGATATCTCAGAGGTGTGGGAGCCATGCACCGTGCAAGGTTCAAACTAAATATGGGGCTTGAACTCTCTCCTTAACTTCAGAGACCTTCCCCTCCAAATAAATCTGAAGCCCATTGGCAGCTGCCATACATAAAAGTTCATGGTTGTACTCCTGTCTGCTGAGCAGTGGATGTACAAACATGGGCATCAAATCCCTACAAGATACAAGCTACACTTCTCCATGTACTATTGAATTGCCAGTCGCTGACCAGCCCACCTTCATTCATTTTGTTTTCCTACTGGACAAAAGCACTGCATTGGTTTTTACTATGTAATTGGAAAAGGTCCAGGCAGGTTGTTTTTCTACATCATCTTTTCAGGAGTAGCTGAAGCCACATGTGTTCCTAAAGCTTGTTATGGGGAAAATCTGGTTAATCTATTTTAGTTTTTTGTCATCTAGACAGTACCCACCAACATTGTAGTCAAGATTTGCCAGTGAAGCCTAGGAAACTAGATGTGGACCACAATTTTCTTTTCTAATGTGAAAATATGGGTACTTTGAACCTGAGGGACAAAAAATTATTAAGAGTAGTGTGAAGATGCCAATTTCCTCTAATTTCACTTATAGTAATTGACCACATTAATGTTTGGTCAGAAAGAGAGTTGCCCTAGCACTTTGTTTCAAATATGTTGGATTCAGAGACCAGCAGGAAAGATCTGGGGAGATGTTTTGCAGGAATCACAGTCACCAGGAGGCTTGTTCAGGTTAGCAGCAAGTTAGCAGACACACAGATCTGCTCTGGCAGGCTGGGCAGCTGGTGGGGTGAGGGCTGTATATAAGGCAATGCAATTCCGAGGTATAAACTAGGAATGGCCTCTCAACAACTGCATTTGTAGGCACAGGGAGACAAATACATCTCGGTCACATGTGTGTTGTTGGGGCTTTGAAAAATAAATATGAAATGCCCAGAGCATGTGAAATGGAATAAGAGGTTTCAAGAGAACCAATTTCACCTGGAAATGTATTGCCTGGCAACCCAAGACTCAAGTCAGTTCAAGTGTCATAAGGATACTTGCTGTATGAAAGAAGTACTAAAAAGAATAACAGGAAAGTAACAGAAAATTTAATAAAAATTCTGGTGAAGCCATAGTCCATGTTGCTGTAACATTAAAAAAATCTGAGACTTGAGTATTGAAAAAAAAGTCCCTGTTTTTTTTCTTTCTTTGCAAAGGTTCAGCTAATGAGTGACTCAGCCTTATATAAGAGAAGTCTGGCTGGGGCATAATAAATGTGAGTCACTACAACAAAATTTCAGATTTTCCTTGGGACTCTTCCTTACAGGATCCTTGTATTGGGAAAAGGAAAGGGATAGAGAAAAACTTGCATCAATATTCATATAGCTATGAATACAGATGAGATTATGCAACTGCAAGGGAATTACATTTGTCTCCCTTTGCATAAATGGGTGATAAGAATACTTACAAGGCAGTTTTCACAGATGAAGTAAAGTGTAAGACTGTGGTAAAAAAAGACCAGAAACACTACAGACATGAGATTTGAAGGTATGAGAACTAGACAGGGAGTTTCATTGCTTCAGCCTTTTGGAAGAGGACTGACTCTGCAGCTGTTCAGTGAATGATGCGCACAGAGATCAGGCATTTTGGGGATGTTATTCCCCAGGTGAGCAGATGTTTGCTGGGTAGCCTTTGCATACTGCTGGGATAGCCACCTGTGCCTGAAAGCTGGGTAGTAAAACTAATGCTCCCAATCCAGGCATATCTTACAAGGCCAGGACAGACATTGAATTTATATTGCTTTTGAGGCTTGTTTTTCTATCTGAAAGGTTTGTTAGGTGACAACCCCCTTGGGTTTTTTTGTTCTAGTGCTCTCAGATTTCCTTTCCAATCCCGACATTTAGGATTTGAAATACCTCTTTATGTTGGAAAATAATTTTAAAGAAAGGATTGGGCCACAGCTGAGCCATTGTCTGACACTTACAGGTAAAAAAAAACAAACCCAAAACCCAGCCCAAGAAGCAAAAAAAAGAAGGGGAAATTTAGGGTCTCTCCTAACTGTCCAGCTGACACAAACCTGTTTGCCTTGAATCAGGTGATTCCCATTTATTTTAATGTGAAATGTTACTGTTAATGTGAAATTTAATGAATGTTACTTTTATGTCTCAAAATTGATGCAGAGTTTTATTTGTTTTCTACTGAAAATCACAGTCTCCTAGGGCCAAGTGGCTGGTGCTGTTGTCCTTTCCTGCCTCACATATTAAATATTATAGTCTTGTTCTTCCAGGAGAGCTGACCACACCCATAATGGGCACTTCCCAGAATCAGTCCTGCTGGGACTCTGCGCAAGTCACCTCAAATTAAAATTCTTTGTCAGCAAACAGCTCTGGAAAGGTAACACCAAATCCATCCATTATGAAGAGAAATGCCTGGCAACAAAATTAGAGATTAGGGTCCAGCAGTCAACTGGAAAGTACAGTTCAGAGGATCCTGAAGTGTACTTGCTCTTGATTTTCACTTGCTTTCTAACTCTGAAGAGCAAATGAAAATGTAACTGGTGAAACAAAGTTCCTAGAGAGAAACTTAAACTCCAGATGGCTGATGCCACCCAGGCACCAGCTGTGAGGAGGTAATAAACTCTGCTTTTAAAAAGAAATAGGCAGTGCCAAGCTGCTATTTCTGCAGTTGGGGCTTTTTTGTCTTTTTTGTCCCCACATCCAGGGACTGCACAGTCCCTGTATGAGGATCCTCATCCTGATTGCCATCAGACTATGTAGCATGTACCGAAAGAAATGTTATTTTGGTAGGAGTGAAACACTTGTCAAGTAATGCCAAGGAGTAGCTGCAAGTCATTTGGGCACTGGATACATTGTCCCTGGAGACAAGAGCGCACAACACTTCAAGAGAATCCGTAGCAGTCTCTGCAAGGTGAGAGATTGTCTTACCCAAATTTTGTCTCATTTTAAACGACTGCAGTTATTGCCTTTTTTTATATTGACAAACTGTATTATGTGTGATGTGTATAGGGACATCCAGTCCTTCAGCTATTAGTTGACAGAGGGAACGAGCAGGGAAGGGGAAGACCGGGGAGCAGATAGGAGCAGTTTTCGAAGAAGCATCTGGCTGTGTCCTGAGGAGGTACATGGGGAGGCAGGGAGGAAAAATGAACTGTGCTGGTTGTGGCACAGGGGAGAGGAGGCAGCAGAAACTGAGAGCACAGCACAGAGGCTCAATGAATGGCTGCAATTTCAACACATGGATTTTTCAAAGGTTGATTTGTTCAGGAGCAGCACCTTATTTCTGGACATCAGGCATCAGAAAGAGCCAGGCATTCAGGTCCCTCCCAGCTAATAAATGGTTTGGGAGAACATTTTAGACAAACATAATGGTCTGTTCCTAACACTACTGAACTAGAAGGGGCTGTGTTTTGATGCTGGACCTCCTGTGTTTTGGACCTGCACGTCCAGGTCTGCAGACTGAGCCCCACTCAGTGCCAGCTGTACACCACTGTGCCAAGGCTGTTGCATCCTGAGCGCTGTGTGCGAGTGCCTGGTGAAACAGGTGGTGATGTGAGAGGTGAGTGCAAGAGCTAAGCACACATGCTCCTGTGCAGTTACGTGTGAACTGGTCTCTCCCTTGTGCCAAGCACAGCTCAGCAGTAGGAAACCAGGTCTCTCCAAGTTCCTAGGTTTGCTAATGTTAGCATGTACCAGACTATTCACTTTAGAAAGGTATTGAAGGCAAAGGGCAGACTCTGAAAATACAACAGAAGAGAGAAATGAGATTGTGAGGTTCCTATTCTGCTGCTGCTGCTTTGTCACAGAAAGACAAACTAGCTACTGCTTGAAAGGACAGATTTCTGCTCCCCTGACCAGGTCATACAGAGCCTGAAAAAAGTGAAATTTTGAAGAATTACACATCATGTAGAGTAGAACTTGACCTGTTGTTCTTTTTTAAAAAAAAAGTTTTCTTTGTTGTTCCCTAAAAGAAACAATTCTAGTGTTTTTGACAGAAAACTGCCTCTTTATTTTGACTCTCTACTGTGAAGCATAGATATTTGTGTCCCCTGCCCTGCATCCATTTGCTGGGGTGTTTTTTGAAGAAAAGTTTTTAACTTTTGTTTTTAACTTGTAAGCCTATTCATTTAATTTCAATTAAATGTTTCAGACTGACCTGAAATAATATCTAGTTTTTCCTTTTTGCATTGTTTAGAAAAAATATTTTTTGTTTAGCTGACTTTTGCCTTTGGTTGGAAACTTAAAGCTATCAGTATTTGCCAGCTTTAAGTGAAAGTGTGCAATTATTCCTTAGCCACTGGGTGAGATCTGTAACTGGCTTGGAGCATTATAATCCTGGTGAAGTCAAAGGAATCAGTCTGATTTATACCAGATGGTTATCTGGACCTCCAGGGGAAATGAAATCAGTATCACAGATTAAATTTACCATAAGTACAAGAAGACCTGTTTGCATTGTTAAGATTTCATCTGTGGTTCCTCAGAGATAAATTTTGTCCAAGTCTCCACTACCAATATTGTCACCTTCAGGCTGCAGACTATGCTTCAAACCAGCCATAAAATCCCAGGAGGTTTTTGCTGGAGCAATACTTCAGCCTTTGGGCCCAAGATTTGCACCAGTGTTTATATGACCCTGGATTTTAAGTACTTTGCTGTCATTTGTTCATTGTGAGTATTTGTGCCAGAAACAAGTATGAAGATCAGTATTAATAAAAATGAATGGGAAGATAATTGTTTTGGTTGATTATTTTTTGGAGGGTGGACACAATAGTAAAGAAAAATAATTGGGCTTTGCCAAAGAAAGCTTAGATAACAGGGATAATTTGCTTTGACATGGATAGGAACAAACTGTGGGGAAAGACTTCCTGAGGTACTGCATTTGCATAGGTGAGGAAACTTGCGGTTGAAAAATGAAACTGCGATTTATAAGCACAAAGGACTTCAAGTCAATATTTTGTTCCCCTCAGTTATTCAGTAATGACTTTGACAGTTCCTCTGAGTTTGAAGAGATGCAGGTTTTTAGGCTGGCAGGATGTAATGTACTAGCTGATTTCCAAAGCTGTCACTGGTCTTTGATTTATATCTTCTATATTTTCTTTTTTGGACTAGCTAGTACCATCAAACTCTTGCCTGCCTGGGCTCTGAACACAGCAGTTTCTTTCCAGGGTAATTCCAGGATGGTTTGGCCTACATCATCTCAAAGAGGCTGCAGTTCTCCTTCTGTCTTGCCCTATTATGAGTGAGTTTTAAAACCAAAGAGGACATCAGAATTGTGTCCAAACCTTGTGCTGGGGCACATGTTGAGCTCCAAGTACTCTTCCTAAATTTACTTTAAATCTATGTTTTTAGCAGATGAGGCATCAAATTTGTGTCACTCACTATTGCTAAGGGTGAGGATGGTCTTTGCCTGTTTGAGTAGCACGAGCATTTCTTTCAGTGTAGCATTCTGTCCTTTTTCTGCCTCTATGTTAGTTATTTATATACTTGAAATTATTTAAAATTATAAGCATGGTGGAAACGGTCTAGGAGGTATAAATTGCTGTGAATTATTTCAAATTAGAGAAGAAAAGGAGGAATGATGACTCTTAGCTGTAGTATCAGCATGGTCACCAATTTCATGGACAAATCCCTTCATAAACACGAGGTGCAGAACCAAGTCTCCCTTGTTGCTTTCCCTCCGAGGGGCACAGTAAAATCCCTTTTAGCAGGGTCACAGGGAAGCATCCTAGCGGTTTCAAGCATCCATGAAACAGGTGCAAATCAAACTTGCCTGTATGATGTCTGTACATCCTTGTGCCAAAAGAACTGACTAGCGTAGATAGCTATTTTGCTGACACAGAAAAGTGGGTGAATAGTTTTAAGGACAATTTTATATAAACATTTTGGAGCTGTGTTTGTTAAAGTCAATGGCAACTTTTTGAAGCACACAGCAAAAGACAGTAGGATGTGGGGACTTTTTGTCAATGCTGTTCCTGCAGTGCTGTGACTTCCTTAATCCTAGGGAATATCAGATCCAGCTGGCATAAATGTCCTTCATCTTTTTTTATTCAATTTTTTTTCTCTTTCTTCCCTATTTCCTAATTTCTCTATACCACCAATACACATTGTATAGATTGAATAATGAGATTTTGCTAGGGCAGGGTGTGAAGGGCAGCTCTACAGGCTTTGGGATTATTTAGCATGAAGCTGTTATCAGGATGTGTTTTTAAAGAAAAAGTGTTTTCCTCACATGCCTGGTACATAAAGAATTTCTGGTTGATCTGTAAGTTCCTGCAGGGACATGTTTATCCTTTGTCTAATGTTTGTTTTACCTGCTTCCCACTGGAGCATATTGCTAGTACACGAGTAGACTGCTGTCATATTGCCCCAGACAAATTGCTTCAGAGAGGAATTCTATAGCTCCTTGAGAGGGAAATTGTATTTATTTTTTGCTAATAACATATATGTTTCTATTTTTTGCTAATAACATATATGTTAATTTAAGAGAGGTTATTTTATCTATGAAGCCACTGACAGAGGTACTATTTTTTCACCAGCCAAGTTTTTCAACTGTATTAACAGTACCAAGGAAGCCAAATTTTCTCATTTTCACTCTCTTTTCTTAGGTAAAGCTTGCTCAAATGAAGGAAATACTGATGTGAATTTAGACTAACTGGGGAATTTTTTCATAGTAACTAAAATTTTGAGAACTAGATACTAGAAATGCAATATTACTATGCCTGTTCCTTCTTCCTTGCTTAAAAGCCAGCAAGACTAAGATGAGGGAACACTGGGATGGGAAGCAGAAGTGGGTGTGAATGACTCTGGGTCTGTAGCACTAGCATAGATATTGGGTGCAACTGACCTTTAGTTGTAAATACTCTCATAATTCCTGAAGCCCAAATGGAGTCATAACCCTGAACCTGGGAATGGCTGGGCCAATGCTCAGTATCTGGGGAACTGTCTCACTCCATCCTGGGCCAGCACTTCCTGTGACTTGAAGATGATCTGACAAAAATCACTGGGGTTTTTTGCTGGGATACTGACAGGGCTAGGAAACTTTTGCTGCTCTGCTCACAATGTTACAAACCATAACTGGCCTGAAAAAGCTGACAGTGTGGGTGAGGGTGCAGTTCCTGACACAGGCAGCCCTACGATTTTAGAAACTGATGCTCAACCCCGACTTGGGCTCAAGAGCATTCTCTGGAGTGTGTAGGAAAAACAACTCTTTTCTTCATTTCACCATTCTTCCAGCTTATGTTATGGTCTCTGTTAAGGGCAGAGTGTTCCCAGAGGACTGGTGTATCTACCATACCTCCAGAAGGTAGCTCTAGCATGTGAAACAGCAAGAGTGACAAAAAGACAAGACACCCTCTATAAAATCCCTGTGAAGTCTGCAATGGTGGCAAGGTGATTCTGGCTTGATACAAATGTAGTATTTTGTTATGCCATTTGCGTGCCTCCTGGCTACCCAGGTCCCATGGGAAGCCACAGCTGTCACAGGAGTTCCCTGAACACCTAGGCTGATCTTATTCTAAGGAGCAAGGGGAGGAAAAGGGCTTTGGAAGGTGTGTATCCTCTGGGCTCAAGGCTGATGAGGTCAAGGAAAATTATACTAATAGCAGGAAGACTGAATATTAATGTGTTTCAGAGGGGCTATCTTGTACAATTGTTTTCTTACAGAAGCTCTGGTCTTATTGGGCACTCTGCTGTGTGTGCCAGTTAACCTAAGGTTTGCTTTTGATGGGGCATGCTTGCTGATGTAAGTTCCACTACCTTTCTGCTCTAAATGGCTGATTTCACAGAGGAAACCTTTTTAACCATTAATAACATTTCTTGTGATGAGCTCAACAAATGAACGAGTCCCTTAAATATCTGCCTTCCCAACATCCTGCAGCAATGAGGGCATGACTTTGGAACTTATTTAAAGTAATACACTTTTAATTGCATCCTCTAGCTGGGATCTTCAGTACAATTCCTTTCAAGGTGACCTTTGCACAGTTGTGTGTTGTCTGGACAAGCCATGTTGTCACTGTTAATAAGGGCACTCATTGGAAAAATAGTATCACCCCTGTTGGGTCTGCTGGCATCCTATGAAAATGCAGTGGCTGGGTAGGTGTCAGTATAACTGCAATGAGACTCTCCTCCCATGAAAGGCAGTGGTAAAGTTCCTACTGTGCTTAAATTAGCCTGGATTTCCTTGCTTAGTCTTTCATTGAGGGGCATGAGATGAGCAGCACTAAAGGGGCCACAGTTCTACCCTTGTGTCATGCAGTTTAAATACTGTGCTTGTCACTGCCCTTTTGTCTTTGACCAGAAAATCAGGGACAAAGTTCCTCAGTGTAAAATGAATATGTTTGTTGCTTCAGAGTCTATCACACAGTCTTAAAGACCAATATGGAGGCAGAGCTGGTCTTCTCTATTAACTGATTTTACCAAAACTGCCTCAAGGGTCGTGTGTGCCGGGTAGGGAGTCTGCTTTTCCTCAGCTGCTGGTTTTGGCCAGTGATTTACCTCTGTGTAAGGCAAGTGGTTATGGGGAGATAACCGAATCAGAATAATACTTTTCCATGCTTTGCACTCCCATTGACAGAAAAAAATCCAGTCAGTTTTAGGAAAAGTTTTTGACCGATAGATTTCTGGCTCCTCTCTGAACTTGGCTGCCAGCTGATGGCTGCTTCAGGAGCTGCTGTGATTATGGTTCAGTTCCTGTTGACAGTCCTGCACCTTATAACCTCTGCAGCTGGCAGCATTGGTGGCAGGCACAGCAGAGTTGTCCAGGACTGAAGGAGGAGGAAAAATAAACAGCACACTCAGAACAGGATGTGACCGTCCTGCTTCTATGATTCATATTCTGAGCAGCATCCCTTGGACCAGTATAGCCCAGTGACCACGTCCTTGGCCCACTGGTTTCTCTTTGAGGTCCAGGAGACTTTCTGATATTAGTATTATTTGCAAGGAAACTGCTTTTGGCCTGTTTTTTCAGGAGCTCCTGCTCTTGGCTTTCTTGTGAGGTGAAAATTTCTGCTTCAGCAAGGGCTCTCAAAGAGGCTTTGTAATGCTGCAATATTACCTGGGATTTTGATGTAAAAGTAATTTAAAATTAGAGGCTGCCTCATCTTACAGCATTTCCTGTAGAGCAGGTCTGTGCATTCATGAGGGAGAAATGTGGTGAGGCTTCTGGTGAAATGTTCATCCACTTCCATACAGTGCCAAGGTCTCCCTCCTCCCATGCTGTCTTCTGCTTCAGCTTTAGCATTTTCTGGCTGCTGAATAGTTACAGAGCTTTGTCAGGGAGCTGTTGGGATGCACATCTGTGAGGGCACCAGGCCCATTGACACCTCTTGTTTTCCTGTCCAGCATCTGAGTGCCTTTTAAGTAGATTTTGGTTCTTCTGAACAACCAGAAAATTTTCAGCTGCTGCTACACAAACTTGACTGCCATTTTCATGCTCTTTCTGAATAGTTACCATCCTTGTTTACAACCCAGAGAATGAAAGAGGAAAGTAGAAGATACTTATTCGTAAGGGATGCAAGAGGAAAATGAGTTTTTATGGTGTACTCACAGTGTCAAAATCCTCTAACTTTTTCTGATGAGTAACTACCCAAACACAAGCTATGAAAACATATAGATGTCTTTCCCTCTGGTCTCTTCAACCTGTAAAATTGAGGATTCATCCATTTCCATGAAAATAAATAATTTTATGGCTATTTTTCTAATTGCTTGCATGCCTCCTTTTGGAAAGACCAAATCTTTACAACTCCCAAGAGGCTCTGCTGCACCTGACAATAGTTATAGTCTGTTTCCTTTTCCATAGCTAGGTTTAGCTCTTGATTTTTCTTCATCTAATCTCCCAGGCAGATCTCACAAGTAGTTCAGATGTTTGTGCTTTCTTCCTGCCTGTGTCACGAAGTTTGTAGAAATGAAGTGCAAGATTTTATATCAGATTGGTGTGACAAATATGAAAAGATAAAGGAAAACCAAAAATCCTCTCTGAAGTTTCCATGCCATTGAAATACTCACAGCAGAAGCTGACTTTGCTGAGATGGAATTTATTAATCATCACAGAAATCTCTGCAACAACTTGAATTTTTCACATATGTCATGTGAGCTCCTTTTCCAAAAAGTCCTATGTCACTAACTTGGCTGCTGACCTGTATTCATGTCATTGCAGTGCCTGTGTGCATTGAAGATCTGCAAATAACCAACAAGACAGGCCTGCCTTCAGATTTTCACAATGGAAATACATGGCTGGGGTAGCAGTCAAGGAAACTAACGGCTGTGGAAAGGCTGAACTGTCAGTAACAGAGCAAGAGTGAGCAAGGGAGAAGTAAAAGCTGTTGACTATCAGTCACAGGCTGACCTTGACATCTGTCTGTTCCTTTCCCATAGACAATGTTTTGCAGGAGAAGCAGCAGAGAGACAGCTTTGAGGAATGTTGCTTTGAGGGCTGCAAGCTGGCACGTTGGAAATGAATGTACATGCTGGTGTACGGAAGGAGAAGGTGATTGCTTTCTTCTGGGTCATTTGACAGGGTGTTAACCCAAACCAGTAGGGCTGCAAGGGTGAATCTCACAGTCTCTGTAGGGCTGTAGGGAAGGCTAGGGACTCTGTAAAGTGATTTAATCTGCAAAACCAAATAAGAGGCAAATTTTGGGGTCACAAAATCTTCAACAACTCCTCACCATGATTGCACTGCATGATTTGAGAGAGAAAAAAAAGCCTGCCTGGAACAGAGCAGCAGATAAAAAAAGATCTGAACTCTCCTAACAGTATTCTATCTCAGATAATCTTTTTATATTACATTGATTTCCTTAGGAAGAAGATTAGGCACTTTTAAATGAATTGTAGTGATTTTAGTTTCTGCTATCCTTGCATATTGCTGCAATTATCTGCACGGTCTCTTAGTTGCCCTGCTGCTGTCACAGAGCTGAAAAATTTAATAATGTTTCAACCAAAACCTGCTCATTCTGTGTTTGTGCCTGATATATCAGTATCCCATGGCATGAGCACCTCTGATATTTAGATGGAATTAATTTCATACTCCTACCCAAACAAGATCTGCTCACCACTTATCAAAGATGTTCCAAGGTGAATTTTAGATGGAACTTGTAGTGGCTTTTTCCTTTAGGTAAATTCTACTTTATTTGGACAGGTCTCTCTAATTCCCTAGGTGACTCGAGTGTGTCATCTAGTAGTGTCCTAAAGGCTGTGTTGAATCACTGAAGAAAAATGTATCTGGTCTGTGGTCAAGGTGTTACAAATGGAAGGCAGCATTCAGACAAAACATCCTAGCTACAGGCTAGGCTGAAAAGATAACTCAGGAACTTTAATCCCAAAATTAAAGATTGAGCAAAGGAGTATTTTTATTAATTTTTAGGTGTTATGAGAGCACACCTTTTTAGCCTGTATCCCTCAAAAGAAGAGGTATCACAATCTGCACTAATGCTACAAACAGTCCTAAGAGCTGTATTGCTGGAGGGCTTCTTCAGGTTAGCATTTCTGCGAGTCGCTGCATTGTGCTGCTTGGATTTACTTTGCCTGGCCCCAGCACACAAAGGGTGGCCCAACTCAGCTGCCTGGAGGACATCAGCCAGTGAGATGCTCTGATACTTTCTCACCAAGAGTTTCTACTCTCTATTAACAGACACTCCAAACTGATTGAATTTAATGAGAGTTTTTCCACTGACATCATGACTTTGATTTATTCCCTTAGTACATAACACATTGTTTCAAATGTGAGTCTTAATATCCTTATTCAGTCTGCAGTGCTTCCAAGTTAAATACCAATAAACAGAGAGAAGGAAAAAAATCCACAAGACGAGTTTAAGGGATTGCTCTGTGTCTGCTAGAGGCAACTGTTGACTAATGCAAAGAAGCAGTAGGAAAGGGTGTCTATGGGCTAGGAATTCAGAGTCTCAGGGACTCTTTCCAGACAGAATGTTGCACAGCTGAGTTATTTTCTATCAGAAATGGCAACTAAATCTCTTGTGCAATAGTTAGAACTGTAAGAATGCTAATGGAATAAAAACCTTGTATGTTTATGTTAATTAAATCTGTCAGCCACAGTATTTTTCTTCTATTTTTAGTGTGCTTTTCTGAAGAAATGAGGCTTATACAGTTGCCATGGCTGTCTGTCCATCTGTTGGTCCCCCCTGCTCCTCCACGTAACTTTTCAAACTGTCAGCAAATTTCAGCCAATCTGGAAAGAAAAGAAGACCTCTCAAAGACATTGCCATTTTTATGATTTTCATGAAGTCTGGTGGAAATTTTCCAAAGGCTTGATTAATGTCCCCTCAAGGTAAAGCCGTGATCGTTCAGCCATTGTCCTTCCATTTTGTCCCAAATGTACAAAAGCCATCTGCCCTCTCATTGTGTGAAAGATTTTAAACCAGTTAGAGCATAGGCTGTTTCTTGCTTGCCTCAAAGCAATGGAAAAGTAGGTTTTGTGGGAGCCAAAGATGTCACTGGAGACTTGTAACTGCAAGGTGTCAAACAGGAAAAAGAAATAAGTGAGACCACCAGGATGAATAGGTGACAGCAATAAGGGAGGGATGCCTATAAGGTATCATTCGCTGTCAGTTTTTCAGGGACATGACTATTTTTGAAGGATGAGTAAACATCAGAATACCTGAGAATATTGTCAGTGAGGGGTGCAGAGTAAACCCAAACATGTAACAGGGTGGCAGGAAGCTGGTTTCAGCAGTATTGTGGGGTTGTATGTAACAAATCCATAGGAAGCTGAGTTTCATTAGCTTAACTGCTGACAGAAAAACTTGTCTTAGTGAGCTTTTTGTTGGCAAGGTTAGATGAGGGAATGACTGAAGTTATTCAGAAAATATGCTCTCATGATTTCTTTGGGGCTGTGCAATTGTACTGATACAGATAGCAACTCTTTTTCATGATAAATTATGGCCAGAAAGCATAACTACCCTCTGCTGCTGCCTTCCTGGCAGCACCCACTGGCTTTCCTTGATTCCAGGACTTAGTTCTTCTTGAAAGGACAATTGTCTTGCTGTGCCACAAAGGTGGAGCTGCAGTGATTAAATGGAGTCTTTGCGAGCAGCTCCTTGGATGATGTGAGGAGGACCCTGCTTTAGAGCTCTGGGGAAGCTTGTATTACTTGGATAGCAATCAGCATGCCTTGGTGGATGAAGCACTGGCCGTCTGTGTATCGTTAAGGAGCTCCAAGAGTCAGTTCAATCCAGACAGTAAACAATGAATTGCTGACACTTTCAGCTCTGCAAGAGCTCAGAAATACCAGCAAGCACATCTGAGCTGTATCAGTGGAAGCACACAAGGATTACATTCTTTTGGTGATGGCTGCATTTTTATGTGAATAATCTGATGGTGTCCAACACATCCATTCTTGCCTTGTGGTTCTTTTGCCATCTCAAATGTTGTTAGTTTTAATGACACAATTATCCTTTATATATTCAGTTAGACATGTGGGTTGCATCCTGCCCCCCTCCCTTTTTTGGTGGGGGTGTTATAATTAGTTTCCCTGAGAGGCAGCAGCTTTAATGCTTGGGTAGTTTTCTGAGAAGCTGGGACTGAAAGAAGCTTTTGGGAAATGACAATTATATGTCCATGGCTTTTATTTGGTATGCTTTATTTTAGTCTTTGTCTAAGCTGAAAGCTCTTGTTGACTGGCAGAAGATGCATTGAATCAGTGAAATTAGGCAATTTGGGTGTCATGCCCCCCCCCCAATCATACAAAGGACTTGTATATTGACTGACAGTAAAGTACAATTTTATTTTTTTTTTGCTGAACTTATACCAATTACTGGTAAAAAAAAAAAAAAAAGAAAGAATACTCCTTTCCCCTTATTCTCCAGGTCATTTATTGAATCCACATGAATTTTTGCTGAACTTTTATAGAAGTTTATATGCTATGAACAGAAAATTTTGTCATGTTTGTATCAAGATGTGACTATTAAGTGTATCTTAGCAAGCAGAAAAAAAAATACTATTGGCCTGGAAATGACCTTGAAATGTTATTTTATATTTACCTTTCTGTTGTCAAACCAAGGTGGCCCATGTCTGTCTTGGGGATCTTGTGTTACCCCATAAAATCCACTCCAGGACTACCTATATGGATACATAAGGACTCTGCACTGGGTTTAAACAGTAATAAAAGAAGACATCTATGGAATCTTGTCAGAGATCATATAAGCTGTTATCTTTTGGAGGTTGATATTTGCAGTTAGTTGCCCTTGTGTTGTGTCTTGGTTTTGTGGCATCATTAAGAAAAAACAAAAGAGAACAACTTTCACAGTTTGTGAAGCTCCAGTGGGGATGCACTGAAGTGAGGGCTCTCAGCACCAAGAGAAAACCTGTAGTTTTACCTGTAGTTTATGGTGCCTTCTTGCACAACAAATCTAATGAAGAAGTTTTAAGAGCATATGAGAGGTCTTGTATGCTCTGCCTGAGTGGAAAGTTTCATTATTATACTGGAATGATTAAGAGAAGCATTTTATTTCCAAGACAGAATGGGGACACATCTCCCTCCATCTTCTCATAGTGCAGGGAGCAGCACTGACTCCTGCCACGCTGACTAAGGCAGCTTCCCTCCCTCCCTCCCTCCCTCCCTCCCATGGGACAGGCTGCTTGCTTGCCCACTGCTCCTTGCAAGAGATACAATGCGGATAATGTGAGGTGGTGCTTCTCCTCAGCAGCTGCTTTGGCCACTGTGGGACCCCTAGGGAGAGTCAAGCACTGCCCCTCACTCTGCTCCCTTCACTTATGTCTCTGCCTGGCCCTGGCTGCTGAGGAGCAGCAGAAGGAAAGCACGTGACCTTGTGTGCATTTATATATAAGACCCTGTTGGTCATGGGATTCATAGATGCCAGCTTCCTCCCCAGTCAGGGGACTCCATACATGCATGTGCATAGCCAGAAACATTTCTGGTGTGTGATTAAACACAGGTCATCTCTCTCTATGCTTCCTGAGGATGGATTCTCCTTGGGGCTCAAAAGCCCTGCCAGCTGGATGGGTGCCTTGGGGGTGTGTCATTGCTCCATGGCACTGCAGAGGGTATTTCCATCGGCTGTCCATGCCTCAATAGCCCACAGCCCCTTCTTGCATGTGTGGGCTCCTGCTCTGCTCACATTCCCTGCATTTTCACCTTCACACAGCGTGCAGGTATCAACAAGCATCAGCCTGCTGCTGATTGCCTCCTTCAGAGACCTCGCAGCTGCCCCGCATGGCACCGGCTGTGCTGCAGCTCTCCACCAGCAGATGTAGAAAGCCTTAGCCTGGAAAGCCAGGCACTTCACATGGTGCCTTAACTTGAGGTTACCAGGATGAATAGGCTAGAGTTCCACTTCCAAGGAGCTGAGTTCAAATTTTGGTTGCAGAGGGAATTATGTTTAAAGATCTCAAGCCCTTGGGAAACTTTCCAGTTTCTGGGGTTATCAGTGCTTAATCATACCCTCAGCCCAATGCAGGGTTCTCTCTCAAGTTCTCTCTCAAGATGGGGCTTGTTCAGGGACTTTCATGGAATTTTTTTTTTTGCATGCTTGCTTTTTAAGTGGGACTCTTTTGCAATTTAATTTGTTTGTTAAAGGTATCTGCTTTCAGAAGATTGCTGAGAGTTTTTTATGTAGAGAAAGTTAAACATCTTTCCTCCTGGTTAAAAGGTATATGACACTAGAAAATGTAACTGGGGGAGGGAGCAAGAAGCACAGAGGAGAATGGGGAACATGTTGGCATGAGAGACGGTTGACATATGACATCCAGAGGAACTTTTAAATTGACATTCTTTGGACTTTGCTTATTACATGAGTATTACATTTTAGCTAGTGCAACGAGGGATGGAAGTATCTGGTGGTGTAGGCCAGAGCTGGTATAGCCATCTTTTTGCTTGTTTTTGCATATCTCCCATACTCAGAGGTATAGTTATGCTTTTGAAAGAGGACTTCATCCAGAAATGTAAGGCATGACAAATACATCAGTCCCTGCCTTCACCTTGACGTGTAAGTTCTGGACTTAACAGTTCTCCATTTATGACACAACAGGAACATATTTTGTTCTGCTCTAGTAGCAGAACTTAACTGAATGTTACTGGCTTGTTGGGAAATTAGATAATTTGTCTAAAGCCCTAGGCAAGGGACACATTTTTAAAGTAAGAGTAGAGTGTTCAAGTGATGCCAACATTAGCAATCTGTAAATTACAGATGAGGTGCATTGAGCAAACAGTGTGTTATCTCTCTGAATGCTTAAATTTCTGCACATTTTGGCAACTTCTTTAAAGAAGGCAAGAGCTGGACTGTCAGCACTGATTTTAGTTTTGCGGTGCTATGAGTTTCTATTTATAGTGGTCATGAAACAGGTCCTGAAGGCAGCATTTCTTGTCAGTGAATTAAAGATTCCCTCATATCTGCAGTGTTTGCTTTAATTTGAGGATTTGTCATGGCTAATGAAAGATAGACTCAGAGGGAGTAACAAAGTTTTTTGGGTCTCATCAGCTTACTTGCATCTTCTTCTTAGTGGCCAAAATTAGAGCCCTGTTTGAGCGGCTACAATGCTCTGTGGATGCCAACGTGGGAAGCTGCTCGTTGCTGAGGGGATGTCACTTTGTATGGTTGTTTTTCTGCCTTGCATGTTAATGTGGAGACTCTGGCCTATCTTGTTTATAGCAACTGATCAAATGTAAAGCACCTACCTCAAATCTGAGGTGGCTTCCTGATGTCACCCCTAAGTGGAGCAGGAGATATGCCCAGGTAGAAAGAAGCAGTTCAGGGCTCTGACTGTGCTTCCAGCTGCAGAGCTGCCCACTGCTCTCTGGTGCAGGAGCTGTGTTCTTGCCAACCAGACAAGCTCAAGTCACTTAATAAGCATCATAGGCTTCTCAGATTTAGTTGCCAATGTATACCTTTAGGCAACATTCACACTCTCCAGTGCCTGCTAATTAATTTGTTTTCTTACACTTTCCTGGGATTTGGATTGGCACCAAAGCCCCAAAGGGAAGATTCTAGCTGTCAAAAAGTGAATATTTATAATGAGTGTAAGGTGTAGATGGAAACCACAGAGTTGTCATACAGCAGCTATGACATAAAAGATGTATTTCTTCCATGCTGTTTCCCCATAAGGGAAGGAGATATTTTGGGAGGGCAGAAGATGTGATTACAGAAGACAGCTACATGGAAACTGTCATTGAATGCTCCACATGCTGAAATAGAGTAGTGTGCAGGAACAAGGCTGTGAGAAATATTTTAATAAATATTAATTTCATGGATGAATAACAAAAATATGTAAGTATTGATTAAACATGGCTGGCTAGCCTGTGTCACATTGTCCAGTTGAGGAACGCAGGATTCAGAGTGGGAAGGTAAGGTTTTCCTCCTGGACCTGAAACTACTGTTCTCTAAGGCCTCAAATTGTATTTTCCTCTGATTTCATATCCTTCAGACCAGCAACATGGGCCTCAGCTTCCTCGTTTCTTAAATGCTGTTGTTTGCTAACATAATCCCAGATCATTGATTATAAGTTATATATAGGACCCAGGATTGAATATTATGGAAGTGTGAGGTATTAGTTAACCATCACTGGTTTTAGGCTCCTGGCTCTTTGATGAGTGATAGTAGACTTTGCAGCCCTGTGGAAGCCCTGTATAGAAACCAAGATTCCCTTTCTGTGTCTGGGACTTCTCCCATCAGCCTTAGAGCCCTGGTGCTCAGGGCTTGCCTGCCTGCTGTGATGCCACCCCTACTCCCAGGCCCTGCACCCTCACACCTATTGCCAGGATCCCACAGGCAGTGTCAGTTGTTGAAATGGCTTATTAATTAACTATAGGGCAGCACCTCTTTAAATCTGGAATTTATCTTCATGCAGTCTGATGACCCTACAGAGTAATCCGAGGCATGTAGCATCTTTCTCTGTAATGGTATCACATCATGAGTCTGTATATCAAGGAACCCTTTGTGCTCCCTGTTGTCAGCAGATATGGTGAGCTCTACCCTGTTGCTCTTGCAACATCCTGTTTTCCTCATAATGCTTCAGGGAATCTTCAGAAGTGCCCTTGAAATCCTTTAAGAGAAGTAAGTAAATCTGCTTTAAATATGCTGTACTACTGAAAATGGTCTGAATGATGAAACAAAAGACAAAAGTGCAGGTGACTGGTAAATAGCCAAAGACATAAAATATGAGAACATAAAATAGCTGATGTATAGCTCATTTGGCACCTGCAAGTCCTCTGTGTTGAGTGCAAACCCTTGTGAGGCAGAAACCAACACTTTAAACCTCCTTGTAACCAGTGGAGTTGCAGGTAGGTGGTGGCAGTCATTTGTGTGACTGATTTTTCCTGTCCCCACTGTGTAACTGCAGAAATACCAAGCTGTAGTCTCCGGGCCTGCACTGGAAACACAGAGACAGCCCTTCCCTGGATGCTGTGGGAGGTGTGGGGGCTGCCTCCTGCTCCGTTTTAGCAAGAGAACATCTCTACAGCTCCCCATACCACCTTCTGTAGAATGACAACCAACATATGACTTGGGATTGAAATCCTTGCAGCTGATGGAAAAACAATTAAGTCTCATTAAAATTCTACGTAGAGAGCCAAGAAAAGGAAGATCATGTCAGAGGAAAGGTGATACGTAGGACAGTACAGAGAATTCTCTTAAGTTAAGCCTGTCATTAGGCAGGAGCACGGAAGGTGCTAATTGTACAGTGCATTTCATTCATCCCACAAAGAATAATTAACACTTTCCCTTCTGCCTGCACTGAAAGGAATAGGTTCATTACATATGCTCTCATGTTAAGGCAGGAGTTGTCATATTCTGGGTCCTTATGTGCAGAAGAATTTTACTGCTGAGTTTCTTCACCTGCTGACTGTTGAAAAGGAAACATTATTAATCATGGGAGAGAATGCTGATTATTAATGTCTTTGTGTGTTTTCATCTCTTGCTGTTACAGAAATTATTGACCTAAGAACAAGCATCAGGCTTTCAGGTAAATAGAGGATTAAATATTACCCTAAATAGGGAATTGCTCCTACCCTGGAAATCTGCATAGATGTACTGGAAGGGGTGGAGAACAGTGCAAACAAGGACTTGGGCCTGTGTGGGCTTCCAGCAGCCTAGAAGGGTGCTGGGGATTTTTTCTTAAGATTGATTTCCAGGCTGATTCAGTTATTGACAGAGAAATCAAAACTATTACAACATGTAGACTGTCTTGCTACCCTGGTCACTCCCAGTCCTGAGCAGTATTATTGTGACAGAGTGACAACTGCTTTGCAAAGCAAGTCTTAGTCCCACCAGGTCCAGTTTGAGCGTTTGCACACAGCTTCACTTTGAAGTTTGCACTTGAGCCTCCCACACTCCTCATGAGATTGAGCTACAGGTGATAGTCTTCACTTCCTTTTGAACTTGAGAAGATGTCATTTTTTGCATCTTATTACCCAGCTGATGCTGTACTCCAGTGGTGACTACGCTTCAAGGCTGGGGTGGAGTGATCAATGCCCATAGTCCTTCTATTTCACAGAAATAATTTGGATTGACTAATTAAAGATTACAAAGCAGTGTGGCATTGTTGGCTGCAAATTCTACAGAGAAAAATAAGGTACTCTACACACTCTGATACTTTTGCCAGAGTCTTTGTAAGAGAAGGTATGTGTGTACAAGCTCGTGTACTTCGTGTTAACTGAAGTTCTTCATGCCAATTCCTGCCAGAGACAGCCCAAAGAACCACGGGTTGGTCTACATGTGACTACATAGTCATTATTTGGACTTCAACCAGTCTATTTTCATTCATAGACTGCTCACCATCCATCTGTGAAGCTTATTTTCCTCTGAATGCACCAGGAAGTAAAAAGCAATGAAATGTGATAATCAGGCAGGGGGAAGTAGGGAAGGAGGTGCCTTTGGTGCTTTGCTGAAAGTTAAAGTGGATGTGGTTGCTGGTGATGAGAGGGACTGAATAGGTGCTGATGGTAGAGTATTGGTAAGCCCAGAGGGATGTGAGGTGTGAGCAGTGGGGGTGTTCAGGGATCAAAGCATGAAGACTGCCACTGTAGGAGATGCTCTGTCAAGCAATGAAGAAATCCTGGTTTTTTGGAGTCAAGGAGCTGATGGCTTATGGGATCAGGAAAGCTTTCAGGTGTAGATCATCATCCTGGATGTCTCCAGACAGTCCTACAGAGTGGCAGAAACAGCTAGAGAATTTCTTAGGCAAATGAGGAGCAATTACCCATCCCAAACTCTCCAACTGAGGTGCCTTTCTTGGTGTCATCCCCTTGTAAATTGAAACATCAAACAAAGTCAATGAAACCAAAACCTGAAGGTTAATGATGTGAAAAACAGCAAGAAGGGCAGTTCATAGCATTACAAAAGGACATTGTGGTTTTGGACCCTATTACCATGTGTCAAATGGTTATATTACGTAAGAGTTGTGAATGGAACTCAGTTGCCAGTGTAAGGGAAGGAGGATCTCTTTTGATTTAGGGACAGGAGACCACCAGCTTCCAAAATTTTGTAAGCATCAGTGATTTTTGCATGCCTAACAGAAAAAATATCTCATGCTGGGTGCCCAAATCCAGAGGCCACTTTTAAATTTTGTTTTGTTTTTCTGGTTGAAGTGGAAGAAACATATCTAACTTACAGTCCTTTCTTACAGGCACATTGACTTGAAAATTAATCATAGTTCTGGCCCCAGATGGTTACAATGAGTCTGCTTCTCTGTCTGTGGGAGTCCTAAAGGATACTTGATAGCTGTCCAAGTAAGTGCTTAAAAATTGAATCATAAAGGCAAAGTAACTAGATAGCATAAATCCAGAATTATCCCAAAGGAAATGGAGGTAGAATTAAGTGTTTCAAGCCCTCAGCAGTATCCCATAGATTTCACCTGAAATAGAGAATGTATGGTATGCATGAAGAGTTACTCATAGTAGATGTGCACTGAAGATGTACCTTCATATTTTCATCAGGGAAATCCTGTAGAAAGATACTTCCTGCTTTGCCATGGACAGGAATCTTAATACTATATGATATGTAAAGAAATGTTAGCAAAATATTTTTCAGCCATATATCATCATATAATATCATATCATATCATATCGTATTGTATCTTATCATCATCATATCTTGTATTATACTGTATGTGAACTTGGTGTGTCTGTCAGTATGTCTGCTTGTTTTGCAAGTTCATTTACAAACAGCTAGCACTGATTCCATACCAGAAGCCTTTGATAAGTCAAGGAGAATATAGTGCAAGCTACTTACAATCTCCTTATGTCCTCCCTGTAATCCCAGGCAAGATAAATATAGAAATCTCTAGGGCTGAGATGTAAGATGCAGTATTGATGAGCAAATGTGGAATTGGCCTCACTCAAAATATCATTAGATCAACTGGTGAATTAAGATGGAGATGGAGCTAAGTGAAATCCTGCTGAGGTGGGGAGGGAGGGATGTGTGGTGTGTGTGCACTACTGGGTCCCTTGCAGGCTTGCAGAAAGGCCAAAACCAGTGAGGTCTGAGACTGTGGAAAGTTTCAAGTTATATAAAGCTTAATCCAAAGCTCAGTGAAGCTGAAGAAAATCCCCCATGGTGTATGAATATTGCATGTGTTATGGGACTTCCTTTTTTTGAAGAGCAATTACCTCAAATGAAGGGACACAAGAATTCCACAAAACCTCAGTCTTACTCTGCATGAGGGTTACAATGGATAAGAAGGGAGGAAGGAGCTGCTTTTTCTCTCAAGGTGAATATGATGGAGTTAATTTCTGGATGAATTTCTTGAGTCACATCCAAGGTCTACACTAAGTTACAAGAGATGAAGAAGATAAGAAGTTCATATACAATACCTGCCATGAAAAACCAAGGAAGGAAACAGGCATGACCCCTTGCCTCATCCTCACCACATCTGTTCAGGAGCAGCAAACCATCACAGACAGTCAGAAACTGCATGTCTGTCTTGGATTCAACACATTCCTCTCTTCTGGAACAAACTGTAAGCATGAAATAGTGCAATGTAAGTAAAACCTTTAGCAAAGGTTGAGTTTTACAGCTACATGTACTAATGCCCTGTGAACAGGAATTGTGTTTTTCTTTGTCATTGTAATAACCAATGGTATTTGGAAGTTTTTCTATCAGCACAGAACCTCACTGCTGCAGTCTGGAAAACCTTCTCTTTCTGTTAAGACTCCAAGAAGGACTGCTAGCTGTGTATGTGGCCACTGGGCAAATGATACAGCAAAAGTCCATTGAGCAAACAGGCCAAGTATTACAACTTGAAATCAGCAAGTTGTAATACACTACCCTGGGAATAAGTAACATGGAATGTGACACCTCTGGGAACCAAATGGTAGTGCAAAATATGCATGCAGAACTGTGGGCAACCTGAAGGGATAAGCATCTGTACTTACAACATGCAATTACTAATGTGCAATTACTAATGCCACACTCAGCAATTATGTTTTAAAATTGGTATTTTTTGTTTAACATGTGGCTGAGGACTGATTTATGATTTGATTTGAACTCTTTAATGAATTGCAGTAATTCTGGCAGTTATTAATTGTGAAAATGGATGTGCAGGATTTTATCTCTCAGTATCCAATCTGGTTTTTATGGCTGC
>VYZP01011574.1:12290-52149 GCA_013400635.1 Hypocryptadius cinnamomeus | reverse complement strand
TCCACTGCCATCAGTAGCCTAATTCTTACTGTACTCATTGAAGCCCCTTTTCACTAAGAGAAATGTCACACAATATTTTTAATAGCTTATTTTCAGCAGCTGGGTGAGCTGCAACTAAATCTAATCTGAATGTATATAACATCAAGTTGGCATTTCTAGCTTTTTCATCTTAACATTTTGCATTTCGCATTTTAATTTGTCCTTATATACATTTCTGCATTAATATAGTTCCAGCAGTGAAGGAACTGATTTGTAGCAAAAGTGTCTAAATAGCTTTTGGATCCCACTACCCCTGTAGCTGAAATTCCATTTTCTGTTACATTTAAAATGTAAACTTTTGAACAAAATAGTCAAGTAACTAAACAAATAAGATACCCAACAACCAGCGGAATTTCAGTATCATACTGTTCACCATTGGTAATGTTCACCAGTGTTTAAAATTAATCTGAAAATACTTCAGCATTGAAACATTTACAATAAGTGGCAGAGGAAAGTACCCAATTTAGATCTTATATTGCATATAAGGTTGAAGCCTATGGTCAAAAAATCCCAAGTTGTTAGAACAGAAGGCTAATAGTAGGAAATAGTCAATTTGCTTTAGTCTGGTAGATTCACGGTATTCACAGATCTGTGCAGAAGCATTTGCCTTACTTAATGGTTTTTCATTTTAGCATATGCTTAGGGAAATTTTGTAGGTGATACTGCTTAGTTGTGTGGTGCCAGTTTTGGGGTTACTGTTGAACTATTGTGTGATTCAGACAGGTCTGAGAGTTCTGAGAATGTGACTTCATGGTATACTCTGGTTTGTATGTAGTTGTGTATAGGGTGTATGTTAGTGTAACTGAGCTACTGCTGCCTTCCTGCTTCCCAGCACCTACACTGGACATCTCAAAGACTGTAGCGATCTTAGATCTGACTTCTAAAAGGAAAACACTTGTCACTATCTTGTCGTGTCCTCTTCTGCCACTCTTTTCACATTATGGTTATATCTAGGGGTGAAGAAAGAAGTGGAAAAACTTTCTGGTGACTGAAGTTTTTCTACTTGAATTGCACAGTAATTAAATCACACTGAAGACATAATATAGTATTGTAGTTGTTTTTCATTGATTCATTCAGTATAATTCATCACTTTTCCCCTCCTTCCTGCAGCCCTCAAGAGACAGAGTTTGTACAGCAGCCCATTCAGTGCGGTCAGTTACGCGAGCTCCTACAGTCCAAATACCGGTAGCCCCTACAGCAGTGGCTTCAACTCTCCCTCCTCAACACCGGTGAAATCTGCTTTAGTGAAACAGTTCATACCTCCTGGTACCTCAGGTAAGTCACTGTGTGTCTGGTCTTTTCCTTTCTTCCTCCTCTTCCTTCACAGATATGCTCAGATAGGCATTGGCATCGAACTAGAGTAAGAAAGGCTCCAGAACTTCCCAGCATTTTGTAGGATGTGTGCATCACACATTTTAAGCTTTTGAGGAAGGGATTTTTGCATACTCGCTGGCATGAGAAACATGTAAAATGTTTTCTTTGCGTGTCTGTGTCCCAAAAATTACAGACCAAAACACCTCAGTTCATTCTGTGGAGTTCCAAGTGGCTTCTGGAACTGACCCTGTAATTGACAGGGGTGTAAGTTCCATGGTAGGTGTTCAAAGGTTAGGGGTTGGTAGTTGTGAAGTCTTTTCAACTATCCAGTGGTTTACTAACTGAAATATTTGGTATGCAGTGTATCCATCAATACCTCTGAGATGTGAACAATATAACATAAGGAAGAAGCATATATTCCAGTTAAGCATTCCATGAGACTTTGTAGCCATCAGTGTAAACATTAACTTCTGGCAATGTTTTCTACTTTTATTCTGCACTGTAGACACTTGCTTTGCATGAAAAAAATTGGTGCCTGGAATGTATCTCTACTCTGAAGTCAGACTGTTCGCTTATTGCATATCATTTAAGTTAGCTTACAGGAAACATTGCATTGACAATCCAGCTATCACTAGTTCACTGTGGACTTTTACAGAAACCTGCACTGCATGAGAGCCATTACCCAGTTTTTGGTTTAATCTCGGTAGCTCTGCTCTGCATTGTGTGCTACAATGACATGTCTGCCTGAGGGACAGAGATGTAACAGGCAATGGGAAGGCAGAAGGCAGCAAACAGGGAGAGTTTTTCCTTCTTATAGTTTCCATGTTACAGTTTAGCAAAGGTGTGTATGTGGACCAGGTAGTATTTTCAGATAAAGTCTATTTTAAGCATTCCAAATGGAATCAATATTCATTGGATCAGCAAAACGTTATTGTTAAGAAAGATCCAGTCAAACTTACATCTTACAAGGTGGTATACAGAGGTGAGAATAAAAGCACAATGGAACCAGGTATGTTGTTGCTTTTTTTCCAGAGCTGTGCAAACTTCATAGCAGTTGTAATGGGCTATGATAGACAAAATTATTTGCTACTAGTTTGTTTTGAGACTATTGCAATGATTTTACAAATCCATTTTTTAGAAGGTAATGGCTAAGACCTGCTTTTGTAAGTTACATTTTCAGCCTAGGTTTGCAATAAAATAATCAAATGTTTCAAATGGTTTGTCAGATCAATGTCTCAGTAGCAATTTCTCCAGACTGGTGGTTTTTACTAGGAAAGGAATGCAGCTTGCCTTTTTTGTTTGTTTGTTTGTTGTTGTTGTTACAACAATTCCTGTTACTTTATTTTTCTTCCATAGGTCATCTTAAAATTTCAGGAGATAGAAATCCTCCACTAAGTCCACAGTCTTCTCTGGACAGTGAGTTAAGTGCATCGGAGATGGATGAAGACTCTATTGGGTCTAATTACAAGTTAAATGATGTTACAGATGTGCAAATTTTAGCACGAATGCAGGAAGAAAGTAAGTGGGGGTTTTTTCCTGAAATCAAATAGAGCTGTTGCGTTGTTTTGGTTTTTTTTTTAATAACTGCAGTAGTACTTGTTTAGTAAGCATGGAAAAGTGGTATAATTTCTACTATGGATGTACAAATGTAGTTTGCCCAAGAAAGCTGGTTAAGGACTTCAGCCTCCAGGCTAAAGAAAGGAAGTTGCTGTGCAGAAGTTTTCTTTAGGAACAATGGACAAGACAATGCTGGAGAGTATGAATTTGTAAGGTACAGTATTTGCTAAAAGGATGATTGTTAGAATGGACTACTGCCTGCCACCATTCTCAGGAGATTGATGCCTTCCTGATGTAATCCAGTCTTGTTCACATCAATGCTTAAACTATAATTTAAATCACCGAAATGTAAAGTCAATATGGCAAAGAATTATTAAGAAAAGTGCCTATATAGATGTCTGTCTTTAATTATAGCTTTAGTTGAGACATTTGTCCCTCTGAATTTGCAGAAAGTGGTAATAATTTCAGTTGTCTAACTAGGTGGTCTCCAGACTATTTTATTGTGTATCCTTATCAGTGAAAAAAACCAAAACCAAATGCCTAATATATGTACTTTTAAATAAATTATAGACATGTATTACTCTAATGTATAACATCCAGAAAAATACACAAATATATACAAAATTACAATTTTAAAAAGTGTGAGATAAAGACAAGATAAATGCTGTTTTAAAAATACTAGTTGTTCAGAATTTTCTTGTTTTATGCCAGTGGATTAGTTTGTATATCTCCAGGGGTGTGGGCACCACACTTCAGAGACCACTGATCTAACACCTCCAGTTCCTCTAGGAGTAGCTTATTGAGTTGCTTTTTTAGTTAGATTCACTTACACATTGCAAGAGACATTTCATTGTGGCTGCTGTAATTGTTGTAGGGTGTTACTTGATACCAAAATTATGATGTGGCCTGTGTTGCTAGTTGCAGCCTGGGAGAGGAGATTGCTTTACTAGGAAAAGGAATGAGCTCACCTAATTCAAGTCGTTATTAGCTGGTAGATAACTTTTTGGTACTAATCAGAATTCATTTAATGCCTCCAATAACAGGAGTTAAGATGAGCCAAGTTTGAGTTTGAGAACTGTGCAGATGTCTGTATGCACTGTCTCTAGTCTGAAGCACTGGTGGGCTGGAAGCCAGTAAACAATACTCTTGTTGTTGCCAGGCCTGCGGCAAGAGTACGCAGCCACAGCTTCTCGGCGTAGTTCTGGCTCCTCTTGCAATTCCACGCGGAGAGGCACGTTCAGCGACCAGGAGCTTGATGCACAGAGCTTAGAAGATGAGGAAGATGGCACACATCACACAGTGCACCCTGCTGTTAGCAGGTTCTCACCATCACCTCGCAGTTCTCCCTGGCCTTCACCAAAACAATCTCCAAGAAATTCGCCTCGCTCCCGATCACCTGCTCGAAGCATAGAGTACAGTAGAGTGTCACCACAGCCTATGATTAGCCGTTTACAGCAACCTCGTCTTTCCCTTCAAGGCCATCCTACAGACTTGCAAACTAGTAATGTCAAAAGTGAAGGTAAAAAGCTGTTTGAAGTTCATTACACGAGTAGTTGTGTAGTTTCTGTATAAAGGAGGGTGCAGTCCTAAAATGATGTGCCTGTGTAACATTGTGGTTTGATCTCTGAATTGCTGAAGAAAACACAGAGTAAGCAAAGCTTAAGTTCTGATGGGGCACCCTTACAGTCAGATGAGTTGATAGGCTTATATTTATTTTAGATGTTATCTAGTTAGTATAATTGAGTTTCATAGTGACCAAGGTCTATATTTGGCAGGCAAATGCACTAAAATAAAGCAGGAAAACTCATTTACTAGTAGAGTTAGGCCTTGCAGATGACAGAACAAAATGCACAGGAAAGTAACTGTGGTCAGATAAGAGTAACATGGCCATTTATGCATGCCTATAGCCTGTGAGGCAGCTGAATGCTTTCTTCTGGTTGCACAGGGCTCTGAAACTTTTCAATCATGAACATAGTCTTAAAAATATTACTACTTAACTCATGCATTTGTGGGATATTTTACATATCTCAAAGCTGTGAAAACTGCTGCATAATAAATGAAGCTTGGAGTAAATTCAATGCAGTTATACTATATTGGTATCGAACAAAATAATATAATCCTGATACAACTTTTCTTCTTGAATGTACTTTTTCCTAGCAGCAATCCAGCAGAAACTCCTTTTACTGGGATGAAATTTTGCAAGCATATTCCCATTTCAACAAACGTAGTTTTTATCCAGCAAGTAAGATTTTAAATTTAGAAAGAATATACATTTAGATATTAAGAATTGCCCTTACTAGTAATAGTGGTTTGGGGAAATTTTAGGTATCTAGGAAAATGTGCAACACAAAGCTAATCAATTATATTGTAACTTAATAGAGAATTCCTTTCCCATTCATTTCTTAAAATGAAAGTCTTAATGTGTGCTAGATTAGCTGCAGTAAAAATATCCTATGAGAGGAATGGTACCAAAAGCTAGTATCCCACATACCAGAGGGATCAAAATAGTGTGTGATCATGCGTTTCTGAAACACTTCCAAGGAGTTATCTTGCAGTGGTTTTTGTGCAGTTGAGTGTTGCTTGGATATTCCAGAGTTGATACAGCAGCAGCCAAAAAAATTTCAGGTTTTCTATTTTGGTTTGTTGGGTTTTTTTATTTATTTTAATATTATTTGTCTAGAATGGTTGGAGGGAAATTTGGTTGACAGGGTTCAACAATATACCAAGTGCAGTACAAAGGAATGCAAACTGCGAAGTGAAGAAAGGACACTTATTGGAATATTCAGCCAATGAAGACTTAGTTTTGTTTTCACCTTTAGTGCTTGTGCATGGTTAACCTACTTCTTCCCTGCATCCCTCTGCAGAATCAGGTTGGCCACTCATCCTGTCAAGGCATCTTCAGTCTTCTATCCAAAGTATGTCATCAACCCAGCTCTGCATGGGTTGGAGATACACAGAATGTCATTAGACTTGAGAAGTACTTAATGGCATCTTTTCATAGTCTGTGAACAGTGGTACAAATATTAGAAGGCCCCTGAAGCATCAGCATTAGCTGAGTAGATAAGTCAAGTCATATGTGAAAGATGAAGCATAACTGGACACTTCAATAATTTTGAATGCTGTGTATGAAGAGGTCCTTACCAAGTGGGTATCTGTTATTTGTAGTATAATGGGCTGATATGGGACAAGGCAGTCTCAAAAATTTACTCAAATATTTATGTTGTTTTTACTCTCCAGACAAGCATTTTGTTACAAATAACCTTCTAGGTAAATAATTTTAAAACTGTCAAAGCTGCAAATTAAGTTAGTCTGTTCAGCTTTGATAATAGTACAATAAAACCCAGAGAATCACAATCCAGATATGTTTCAATTTCAAAACACAATATGCTTGACTTTTTTCACCATAGGTAAAAAATAGACATTCTTATTCTTTAAATACATAAATATTTTGTGTGTGATAGATTTGAGAAGAAGCAATGTAACAAAACACAGTTTTAAATTGCAATGTAGTTTTATATGGCTTACATTTTGTGTCACTTACATTTGGGGTTCAACTACGATTTCGCAACCTGGCCTCTGTCCAGCATCAGACTACATGCTGTATCTTTGTGTTATTTCATACAGAAAAACTAAGGCGTAGTCTTCCAAACTTGTCCAGGACATCTAACATCCAAGCTGAGTCTGTGAAAAACAGCAGAAGTGACTCAAACTTCCAAGTGCCAAATGGAGGAATACCTCGCATTCAACCTCAAGCCTCAGCCAGTAAGTACCTTTAGTACTACTTCAGTGTAAATTTCAGAGTTAAGTGATGGTATTTGGCTGTCTTCTAGTCTCAGGGCAAAGCAAAACATTGCATGCCACACTAGAGATGCTAATCTTGATTTTTGCCCTTACTATTGTGAATCTGTTTTTATGGTACACAAAATACTCAAAGTCTGGTTTCTTATTAAGGTGTAATTCATAGTTTCTTAAAAGCGTATGTAGAAGTAATACGAAGAATTATAAATACAATATTTGGGCATGTCCGAAAAGGTTTTCTTTCTAGGCTCTGAAAAAAACACCTAGATGATGTTTATTGGTTTTTTTAAACTAGTGAAACGTGACCTGAAAGTGTTCATTTCAGTTTAACCCTTTAAGTTAACCAAGGTCTGCCGTTCTTCAGTTTCTTTCCTCCTTCTTTTTTTTTTTGGCATGTGGATTATATATCCAGTTGGCAATTTTATTTACTTTAAGTGTCGGTTACTTCCTAAAAAAGGCTTGGATGAACCTGTGTCTCATAAAACATATTAGCCCATTGCTGGACTCCTGCTTTCCTAGTATCTCCAGAAGTTAACTGCTGATAGGAAAATGCTGCTATTCTCACAAATCTCTTGAAAATGGTGACCTTAAAGAAGCCAAAGCAAATGAAAATTAAATATTCAGTGTTTCTTTATATGTCAATATTGCCAGTTCCTGTTGTTTAAATGTTTCCTGACCATTTCTTTTAAAACAAGGTTCTGAATTTAATAACCTTGTGTGACATTTTCAAGGGAAGAACACATTATGAATATTTTTATGTGTAGAGCTTTGAGCTGTAAAAATTCTGTGATAAAGGTTCGTCAGTTATCTAAATATTTGACAGGAAATGTAAAAATAATGTTTGTGAATTTAACTAGGGGTATTTTACCTATAGAACAGTGAAGGCATAGAGGCATACCTAGTTGGTTGTCTTAAAATTTTCAAAACAATGTGTTAAAGCTACCAAGTACAGTTAAATACAGAATAAAGAATAGAGACCAAGCCAAAGACTCCAAGGTTTCTGCCTCTGTACAGACTCAGAGCAGATGTTGTAAGGGTTGTGTGGACAGTCGGTCCCAGGTGTGTGATACTGTAGTAGACAGAAGTTAGTGTGACTTCCCCATTGTTCATATAAGTTACTCCAGCATCTGTGCACCTTGGCCCTCTTCTTCCACCTTTTGGAGACACTCAGAAGGTGGAATTTGCAGCTGAAAGGACATTTGTGTAGTTCAAATGCACAACTGTTACCTGTTAGGCATCCTTATCAAAGTATAAAGCACTCAGGGCAGTTGGGCAGCTGGCCTACAGCTGTGCTATTTCAGTGAAAGGAAGAATTATCAAAATGAGCTGAAAGAAAATGAACGAAAAATAGTTTTAGTAAAAATCTCTACAGATTTTATTTGTTGCTTTAGAATTTAGTGATCTGGGAAGGGAAGAGCATAGAGAGCAACTTAGCTAGAAGGCTATTTCCAGAATTGAAAGTATATTCATGGTTAAACTTTCTGGAAAGATCAGACAACAGAAGTCTCAGTATTCAATATTTAGTCAATTACTTCATTGCAGGAACCAAAATGGTCTGATTGTGTTTATATTTCTTTTTTTCAACTTGTGGATGCATTAAGTATTACTAGGTAAATTTGCTTTTCTTTCATAGACAATTTCCCCAAATGTGAACCACTCTAGAGCAACTTACATTTAAATGTAAGTTAAATATCATTAATAAAGGCCAGATTTCTAGCTTTTACAGTTTCCCTGCTCTTACAGATGTTTGTCAGAGTCTTGCTATTGACAATCGTAAAACGGTTTGTGTGTGAAGTCAATGAGTAAGTATCTTTGCTTAGTCCGGATTAAAAAATTTTCTGCAAAACTGTACATTGTATAAAGATTTCCAGAATTGTGTCCTTTTTATTGTATACTTTTTGTTTTATTGGTTTTATATTTTGTCACTTTGCACAAAGCACTGTTAAATTGCAGCAAATTTTTGTTTTCCCTTGGCAATGATTTCTGGGTCTTGGGATTTGAAGCTTCCTCATACACCTGCTAGTTTTGCATGAGCTTACCTTTGCGAGGATGCTGGCTTGCCACCCGAGGTCACTACTTTGCTCCTTGTCAAAGATTTGCGGTCCATAATTTACTTGCACATTTGCTGTGGCTGCAATACTGAACTTGCTATGGTTGCTGGCATTCAAAAATGAGCTAGGAATCCAGTAAGTTTCTGAAATGACAGTTCCTCTTACAGTTTTATAGCCAAATTGTATTTGCTTGCTTACAGAAGAGAGGGAAGACAGATATGATGTGTTTAGAGGTACAACTGTAAACATGAAAACATTAGCACTTTAACTTTTAGCTGCAATGTGGTGAACAATCCAAACTGGTTTTGAAGAGAGACTGAATTAAATAGCAATTGTAACAATTTGAATCTTCATTTACATCTGATTCTCCATGCCATTCTGCAGAAAGTACTTTTTTTAAAATATGAAAGCTAGTTAATATTTCACCTTAAAACACTAGAAGATATGGTAGTATGTGTGTTCCCCAAGGAGAAGGTATTGTCTAAAGTGTTAGTGATGGGAAATCTCTGTGTTTGGGTCCTGTACCACATAGACTGTACAAAGCTCTAGAAATTGTAGAGTGACTTCCATGTAGAAGCTACCTGCTTTTGAATTCTGTGTGATGCTTTTGTACTTAGTGGCACTATCAGCACATGGATGCTTTTAAGAAGAGCTAAATACAAAACTTTCTCAAAGAGCTGTAGATTCAACCTGTCAGTAAAGTGATTGGTCTGCGTGCCAAGATCCAACTGCTTGGCATGTTCAGAGTAAAAGGAGGAAGAGTAAGTTTTGAAGAAACCAAGTAGTCCAGTTCCATTGATCAGAAGTAAATGTAACTACATGTGTTCAGCATGCAGCAGTTGTGACAGGGAATGTCACAGCACACAGAGCACTTCAAGAGCAGCAAGTGGTGTGGATAAACATGCACTGGGGGCTTATCTCAAACTGCATGTTTGCTCAGCATTGCTCAAATTGTACTGCCTAAGCTCTGTTCAGTGTTTCAGTGCACAGAAATGTTTTGCTATTGAGTGTCTGTTTCCTGGAGTCTCCATTGAGAAGGAAGGAATTTGATATATGCATATTTAAAATCCTTTCCATATCATTCCATCTCTCTGACTTGCAAGAAGTGTGAATAATGATGGGGGAAGAAAGTGCCATGTGCAGTAGTATATTGAAATCTGAGTGGATTAGGACAAAAAAACTCAAAATATGAAGGAAGAAGCTTTTCTTCATTTTGTGTGGTATAATAAAAACAGTGATTCAGTGGAAAATAATAAAGTAGAATACTTATGGACTGAAGCAGTCTGGCCAGTGGTCTGTCTCAGTAAATTTCTAGGAATTGTGCTCATATTTAGAGACCCTACTGTGCTTAATTGGCTGTTCGTATGTATGCTTTAAAAAAAGTTTCTAGGAAGACCATGTGCCAGTTGAGTAAGAATTACATATTGCCACAGTCTATTTTGCATTAGATTCTAGTTGGTAGAAAGAATAAGGTTTTTATTAGTAGTAGGCACAGGCAGAATTTTACTGTGTTTATGAACAATCGAATTCCTTTTTGCTGTTTGTTGAACATGACAGTTTTAGTTAGTTATTAGGACTAAATTGAATAGACTTCCTAGTCATAATTTCAGCATGATGTTAAAACACATGATGAATTTTTTATAGTTCATAAAATGCTGTGTATTTTACACTGACTGAAGCATAGGAAAGGTGATAATAATCATTATATGCTATCAAACAAAAGGATTAACTAATATTAGGATTCAGATTGTTCCCCCCCCACCTTCTTTATAGCAATATTCAGTAATTGGTGATGGGATTATTCCTTACTCAGGATCAGAATCTTTTTGCACAGCTGTTCCCCCATCTTTCTTCCTTCTCACTATGGAAATAAGCCTTGCTAGTGCAATCAGTTTTATGCTGCTATAAAACTTCATACACTGAGATAAGCAGAGATGTTTATTCATACATTATCATTTTATGAAGTCTCTGTGTAGTCAAAGCTTTATTTCATTGACTACTTTCCTCCTTCTCCCCTTTAAATGTGCTGCGATGGAAATAGGCTGAGGCAATGCATTCCTTCTGGCAATAAGTAATTCTCTCCATGCCAAGATTCTGCAGCTCTCGGAACATTGGCTTCTCTCTTGGTAACTGGTAGGTAGTGAGGTCATTTCAAGGCAGTACCAGCCCTTGAATGTTACTAGACAAAAGGCAGGACAAGGGAGAAAAGGAGCAATAAAAACCAATTTCCATCATGCTGGGTACATGCTGGCAGTTGATAAATCTTAGTGTTAAGTCTTCATTTTAAGCTTAAGTCCTCTTGCATACCTTTTGAAGGGGGGATAAAAAAGACATCTCTCAAAGAAGGCTTAAGTCTCCATAACTGAAGAATACAATTTGTTTATATGACGATCACATTAGACAAAGATTTATGCTTTTGTATAGTATTAGAATATTTTTTTGAAAACACTTTTAAAATTAAAAATTTAGTCTTGCTAGGTCAAATACAACAGTTTAATTTTCATCTGTATCTAATCTTGCTCTCATATTGCTGTAGCATGTTTGCTAGGTGGCTTGTTTTCCCTTTGGTGTTTTAATTTTTGTTTTGCCTTTCTGGGCTTTTTGCCCCGCAAGAAGCTTTACTCTTACCAAATCTGCGCATTTTGCACTGCAAAATTTCTGACACACTCCTCTGCCATTCTTTGCCATTAAGAGCAAGCACCATTCACAAAACTCCGTCACTTCCAGAGTCATAACAGCTTTTTGAGTGTTTTACTCACAGTTTCTTGACGCTTCACAAGTGGATACAATTCTGAAAGTCCCAGTAAATTTAGTTTTCTTATCTTCTTAGACAAATATAACACTTCTTGTCTTTCAACAGCTCTGCAAAGGCAGAAAAATTTGCCTCGTGCTGCCTTCAAAACCAAACAGTTTCTTCAAACTCCATCTACAAAAGGAGGTAATTAACTTACAACCTCTTATCAAGCTCCAGCAAATCTCAGATAATGGTTCGCCTGCATTAAATCTCACATGTCCTAGATTAATAAACTTGCTCTTGCAATTACTGTAGAGATTAACAAAGTGGTCCTTGCTGTATGAAAGTTAACTTCTTGGTCTAAATATTGAAAATAAACTCTGTGTTATATAGGAGATTGAATTTTGAGATAAAAATCCAAGGAATGGTGACTTTCTAACATTAATCAGGAAACAGGGATTAGAAAAGTAGACTCCTAAATACATATTCACTAGGGCTGTATTTGTGTAGGAATTTTTTAAATGGCAAAATACAGTTTTTAAAACAGAAGTTGTAAAAATACTCATACAATCCTTTGTGCTGGGAGCAAAAGCTAAAAAATTTATCCTTGAAAAGATGAGTGTAGACTATCAACTTATTTTGCATGTACTTGTGCTTTTTCTTCTCCTCACAAAACCAGAAGGTTAATCCCAACACAGATGAATTAAGGTTTTTTGACTCAAGGAATTAGAGACTCTTGTATATAATATTCCAGTTTGCTAATGGCTGAACTTGACTTTTTTTTTTTAATACAATGAAATATCAAGTCTCTAATACAATTAGACAGTTTTATCTGATTTTTGATCAGCTCCGGCAGCCTTGTATGTGACACTGCCTCAGTTTCACAGTTAAGGTAAACAATAATTCTGGTTTTAAGCATAGTTGGTCTGTTGTCTGTTACAATCAAGAAGATCTCATTTTAAAGATCATATTACACTTGAGACTAATTCATAAGCTTGTAGATGCTAGAATCCTTTAAGTGTTGTGAGAGTCACTGGTGCAGACATGAGGGCTGTGACAGAATGTACCTGTTTCTCTTGGGGCTTTAACAATGCCAACTCCTTAGAGTCATCTTCATGCCATGCAGGAAGTTTTAGCCGAGTATGATGCCTGTGAAACAGATTCACATGTCTTAAGAGGAAGTTTCTTAAGAGTTTTCGTACTTTGTACCAGATAAAGTTCTCACGGTGTTCTGCTTCACATAAGACCTCTATTGCTATTCCTCTGCAGAGCTTTCTTTGCTCCCTTTCCAGTTGGCCATGCCCTCCTCTGGCTGTCTGGAACACTTATAAGGTCAATGGCCTAGTCCGAGCCTGTAGGAATGTACAGAAAATTAGCTTTTCTTTGAATTTATATTATTTGTAAAAATTTATTAAACCTCAGAGAATGAGGAACAAAGCACATTGTGCTGCCAGTTATATATTCCAGTGTATAGCTGTTGTCATTCCTTACTGCAAATGAGGACCCTTTCAGTTACTTGCTTTGTCTTTTTCAGTTATTTGCTGTTTTATAGTCCTTAATGTGTTGTTTTTCTTTCTTCTGATCTTGAGATCCTCATGAGTATAGAAGTATTTAACAGTAATGAAGCAAGACTTGCTTTTCAGAGAAATGAACAGCTGAGCAACAATTGATTTTACCTTCTTAAAATACTGTTCATTACATAGCTTGACACCTTTCACACACGTTGGCTTTTTTTTACCACTTTGTGGTAACATCCCCCCAGCACCTTCTCTTCTCCAGGCTGAAGACCTCCACCTCTCTCCAGATAGAGGAGAGACACTCATCCATGTCTGTACCTGCTCCAACAGGTCATCTTTCCTGTACTGAGATGACAGATCAGTTTATTGATTCCAATAGTTATACCTCATCTGTTCTTTCATGTTGGGCTGATTCATCTCATCATAATGGTCGCGATTTAACAACTGCATTAGAATTTAATCTGTTTTCAAGTTGGTGTGCAGCAGCTGGCCTTGGAGTGCAAGCCAAATAAGTTTGCAGCTTCACAGCACCCTACTTTGCCACATGGAGATCTCGTGCTCCCTGCCCACAATCCAGGACAGAATCCAGAGAGGGTAGGACATCTAAATGTCATAACTGCACCATGCCTTTTAATTTTCCTTTTTTCTTTTTTTTTTTCTTTTTTTTGGCTGCCAGATGTGTTAATTGTAGCTGTTTCTAGTTTACTTTATAAGGAGATTAAGTTGTGTAAAGTTATTAAGCACTACCCTTACATGTTTACATGTTTTTGTTTAACATGGATCAGCTAAATACTATACATGGTTACACAGTTACCATATAGTCTGTGAGGCAGTACTTCAGTCTTTGTGATCCAGTCTTACAGAGAGGCCAGGCTGACTATAATGGATATCCAAAACTGCTCTGAGATCAAATTCTTTATCTGTAGAACAGAACTGTTAGGCAGTTTGCCAGAGTGCATCATGTGGGCTGCTCTGGAAGACAATTCATTCCTTTATGCACAAGAATGAATATAGCTCTCAGCAATGTCTACAATGCTGTGCTGACAGGAAATGTTTTATGAATTGACAGCTCAATTGCAGCATGGTAAAATATGGCCAGCAGAAGGTAAAAGAGGATGGAGAAGAGTGATTTACTGGATCCTTACTTCTGCTGGGAATGTGAGAAGCTTTCTTGTGTTGCAACTTTTTGTTGCTTATATTCTGTACCTAAAAACCTTTTCCCTGTTGTGCCTGTAAGAGGCCCAAAGCTGTATTCAGGTTTTATACACTGGCATTGCTCTGTTGGTAGCTGCTAACATGGTGCTGTGTTTGTGTTCCAAGCATTGTAATGAGGAGTTCAGTGATAAAAGCTCCCAGTATTTACACTGTAGAGTCACTTGGAGATTCTGCAGATTTGATTGCATCGATGTTAACAGGCGAGCTCACATTTTAAAAACTTACATATTATCTATCTTAGTCCTTGGAGCACTTGGATGCTCTTCTTGTCCAGTCATTCTGTTGGTAATGCTTTCCTTAATCCATACTCTGGCTTGATGCCAGCTTTTATTTTAAGGTTTTTTACTTAATCTCCCTGCCACTTAGCAACTGTCATGTGGTTTTGACCTCTCTGTCACCTTTTCTTGTCAGCTTTTCCCATGAGCAGCTTCATGCTGTGTTTGATATTGCTGTCAGGGGAAAGGCCCCTTTGGGTAATCCAGAAAGGAATCAAATCCAATTCACATCTGTAATGAGGTACATATTAATCTTCCTGGACATCTCCTATAAGAAACAGCTTCAGAATACAATCTCAAAATTACCAGCTCCTCTGTACCCCATTTAGGATGCTACATCCCTGCATTACCCGTCTCCTTTCTCACTCCTTGTGTTCTTACTGGATCTACCTTGAAAATTATAATAAAAGCTGTGTTAAGGACCAGCTTCTTTATGCACAACATCTGTCAAAAATGATGCAACTTTGATCTCAGTATAAAACATTTGTTTAGGAGAGGAAAGAATAGTTAATGCAAATTTACTAAATGTAAACATGTTTTCGTTACGTGATTGATTTGATCATCCTGTGTTGACTCTTACCCTAATCAGTTTGAAAAGCTGGTGAAATTTCATTCCATTACTAAGATTATGGGTTCATTTAAGTATTCTGTTCAGTGATAAATTATTCATAATTTGTAAATATTCCTCGTACTTGTGAAGAATTATGCTTAAGGTTTGGCATTATCAAAGGACTGTTGAATAATCTGTCTTACTAACCTACCCCAGAAAGGACTTGATAACAAAACCTTGCATACTAACTCAGGTACAAAGTACTAGAAAACAGGTATTAGTTATACTGATAATTAAGGTCATGTTTGTAAGAAGAGGAAGGCTATAAATTGTTAAGAGTTGCCTGGTTTAAGTTTCATAGCAGCACCTTAACCTCTTTGATGTTGGGGGTTGACTGATGTCATCCTTAATCCAAACTACAGCATTATACCAGTTACTAGGAGGAAAATTAACTCTATCCCAGCTGAAATCAGGACAGCTACCCCCATCTTTTTTTTTTTTTTCCACCTGCCAGAGAATGTGGGATGTAACTATATCTTTAGATGAATTCTAACTCAGTGGTTAAAAAGAACAGCATAAAAGAAACACCGAGACGCTCTGCACTCAAAATTTCATCATTGAAGACTAATATAGACTTTGAGTCTGTTTAAAGCCTGTGTCACACTAGAATGCTGTATCTTCAACATGTTCTTTCACAGATGGGAATTAAGTTCACATGTTTCTGAAGCAGTTAAATTTCTTCTTAAGCCTCCTTCTCTATTTCTTTTGATTTAACTGATACAACAGTTATAGCCTGATTAGGATTACTTACAAATCCAGATAAACATTTGTAGTCAGCAAAGAGGGCATTAGAGTTATGATATCAAAAACACGTGACAAAGAGGACACCTGAATTCCTGTTTCTCATTGCTGCTTGATTGGCTGTATTCCATTATACATTCCATATTGTTTGTATAATCACATAAAGTAATTTCCAGTTCTTAATTTCAGTAATATTGTAACATAAGCTGAAAGTAACTTCTGTATTTTCCAGTACCTTCTTCGAGTAAATTCCGCTCGCCTGCGGCACCGTCTCCCTTAGCTCTCCGACAACCAGTGAAAGCGTTCAGTACCCATGGGCCGGGCTCGGTTGCCTCTCCAGAAGCCGCACAGCTGACGCACAGTAGTTCTTCACCAGGGCCTCTTGCAGCCCAGAGCTCAGGCTTGCCAAGCCCTGCCAGCAGTATTAACAGTACTACTCTTACCAGACCAGCAGGGATGAGGAGTGGTTTGCCCAGACCCAGTGCCCCTTCCACAGGGGGCATTCCAGTGCCTCGCAGCAAACTTGCACAGCCTGTTCGCAGGTGAGTCTCTGACAGGTAATCTTAGGTTGAAGTTTTCAAAATTAACTTTGTTCACTGTGTATTTGTGCTGCTTCTTCTTGCAATTGTTATTTTGATCTTAAGGTTTTCAGAACAGAAATGGAGAACTCCATGTGAAGTATTTCCAAAACAGTTTTGAATCCAAACTACTGAGAGATAAAGGTTCTTTAATGAGAGAGTGAAGGTAAATGAGTGAAAGTGAAATCGGTAATGGAAGATACTGAACTAAGTAAATCAAATCTTAGTCTGGGCTGAGAAGGCGGCAAGAATTTGTCTGCATGTGGTAAAAAGTTACCAAAATATAGCTGGCAAGAGAAAATTCACTTGTGTGAGTGACACATGCTGAAGTCAGAACTGCCTGCCTCCATAACTCAAGCAACAGTACCGTGGTGAGAGTAGTTTCTGTCCTTGGGCAGCTGGAAACTTCCAGAAGGAAGATGCACCAAGATGTCCATAGCATTTGCTAAACTTAATGTAAAAATCACTGCAGTTAACCCACAGGATGAAACAGAATTTTTAGCTTAAACATAACTGTGCTAGCACCCAATTATAGAAGTTGCTTGATGTGTCTTTTCAAAAACTACCGCAAGAGAGACTGAGTATTAACTGGTAATGTCAGCTTTCACTGAAGGTGTTAAGTAGAAGCTGACATAAGGAAGCCGTCATCCATGAGAAATATTAAGAATCTCCTTAAACAGAAGGGAAAAACAGTCTATAGTACTGTAAAAAAGATAAATGGTGGCAAATAGCACAGGGGAGAAGTTCTGCTCTGCAGTGAGTGCTAGGCAGGGGAATGACAAGCAACTGTCACAGCACTGACTTTTGTGGTTAAAGCCTGCACTGGTCAGCAGTACAGAACTCTGTAATAAAAAGCAGTTGTTTTGCCAGGAGTTTGCTAATAGTAGTGAAGTGTGGTTGTCCAAATCACAGCTTGTCTTATAGAAAAGTGTTTCACTTACTAAACTTTTTAAAAACTGACTTTATAAAATTTTTTTTTAAATCTTGCATGTATGGGGCAAAGGGAAATAGACCCAGCTTGCACCAGAGGAGGTTTAGATTGGATATCAGGGGAGATCTCTTCACCGAAAGGGTTGTCAAACATTGGAACAGGCTGGCCAGGGAAGTGGGGGAGTCATCATCCCTGGAGATATCTAAAAGATGTGTGTAGATGTGGCATTTTGAGACATGGTCTTGTGGTGGCCTTGCCAGTGCTGAGTTAATGGTTGGACTTGATGATCTTACAGGTCTTTTCCAGCCTAAACATTTCCATGGTTCTATAATACAGACTCTGTACACAGTGCAATAATCAAGTTTCTATGAATGTCAGATTTTGATGTAAGCAAAATATAATATTCTAAACAAGGATTTGCCTTTATATACATCACTGAAAAAATGGCCCATTTTAGGTGGAAGCAGATTAAGTTTACATTTTCACAGAGTATAATAGCAATAAGTTTTCTGTCTACTTATTTATTTAGCCTTTTTCCTGGCATGGTAGTTGCCAAGATACAACACATGAAACCTAAAACTGAAAATACTCTAGGGTTTATCTTAAGTAAACTGTATTGCAATGAAGTAAATGAATGAAGAGCATATTTCAGTTATTTATAAAATGTTTAAAATCTTACGTATTGTAGATAGAGACTTCAGCAGTTACATATGAAACTGAAAAACATCTCATTTCATTTTAGATCATTACCCACTCCCAAGACATATGGCAACGTGAAAGATGAGAGTTGGAAAGATGGCTGCTACTGATCTGCACAGCTTAATGCAGAGTTCCAGTGCTCATGGATACTTCCTCACCAGGCAAAAAGACAGCTTGATTAAACAAACTGTTCAGATGTGACTCTTGGAATTTGTACAAATTCCAAACCTCTCTGTCTCTAATTAGCACAAACTGGCAGAGATTATTATAAAGCTGCACTTTAATGACATCTAACATCAGATGTTTGGTGGTCATACAATCACTTCTACATTAAATTGTTATCAGTTCTGGGGGCTTTTTTATTGCTTGCTAAAAATGTTATCAATATGAGCATTTATGAGAGTGGCCAATGTCGGGGCAAAAATGAATGAATGCCAAAGAAATGCCCATGTTGAAAAACAGCAAGGACAACAATCACCATACATTATCCAAAACTTCATTTTCAGCCTGTTGTAACTCAGCAGAAAGATTGGTGAATATGTACTATTGAAACAAGGCTACATGAATCAGAGCTCATGTTCTGATTGTAGACTGCTACAGTGCTAGGGAAATGTTGCTTTTAGCAATTGTATGAGATCCCAGATGGGACTGGATCCATCCTTCAGTACTGCAGGAAGAATCAGCAGTTACTCTGCAGGATTAGGCAGAACAGGGAGTCATGAAGCCATGGCTTCTGTTGCATTAAAAGGTTTGAATGTAGCAGACACACACAATGCAATAGTATAGATTGCATCTTTCCTATGTTGATTTATTGGCTTTACCTGCTCTTACGTTTGATTGCCGAAAGGGCTTAGTATCAGTTGTACAATCTTTCTAACCTTAAATTCCTGGCTCAGGAAAGATGGCCTTCACTATTGTAGCCACATTTTTAACACATGGCTTGCTGTTAGGGGAAAAAATTTTTATAGCAGGTTTCCTTGCAAAAGAAAGAGCAAGTGATAATTTTGATTTATTCTAATACCATACCACTATACATGCAGCCTGCAGCAACTGTAAATGCTGATAGTTAAGGAGAAGGAAACACAACTATGCACTTGTAACATACAAATTTTAAGGAAATGAGTTGACTCTTGATGCCAAATGATATTCATTTAGGTGATGTTCCATGGTATGAGGGAGTTTTCTGTATCCTATTTTTTTACTTTCATCCATTTCTTAAATTGGTTTATTTTAAATTGTAAATATTTTTACAGAAGATATTGCCCATGTAAGTGTGTTTAAATATGTACTTTGCCTTACATATGTGTATCTTACATTACTGGTAACAGAGTATGAAACCTGCTATGTCTGTTTACAAGCTATTAAACTCCTCTGGTGGCTCTGACTTAATCTTACACATTTTGCTCAGAACAACTGATATATTTAGCATTGAACCATTGTTTTCTGTTTTGGAAGACATCAAGCAAATATCTGTAGCTAAAATCGTATTGAGTGGGACTAGTTATATGGAAGGGATTTAGTTTGAAGGTTTTTCAGTATTTTGGATGTACAGTTGATGAAGTAAGAGAATGTGAATGGTATATCCTTTGTGCAATGATTGACAAACACTACAAGTCGGATTGGACGGTAGGTAGCCTTCAACCCCATTAGTAACTGAGTTTGGGACTGCTGGTGTATTTTGCTCCCACCACAAAGAGGATAACTAATCCTGAAATGCTAGCACTTGAATTTTAGGCCAACATTAGCATATTCCTGGATGAAAAGCCATTCAATACTACTTGACTTGGAAGAAACCAAATAGGAAGGAGTGGAGACTAACTTGCAACTTAAACTACTCAAGCAAGCTCTGGGTTGATGGGTGACTTCACACACCAGACCAAGATCTGTGCTAAGACTTCAGAGTTGGGGTGTCAAATATACTGTAAGTGTCAGATTTCAGCAGAAACCACCTTTCACCAGTACAGAGCAGTACATACCACTAATGTAGCCTTGAGTCACCTGCAGGTACAGGGAATGGATGTATCTCACAGCACCGTTCAGCAGAAAACAGGACTAGATCAAATGTGCATATTCTCAGTAAAGCCTGAATTTTAATATTTCAGCATTGTACAAATCAATGCTGCAGTCTTCACTGAAGAAAGGGGAATTTAAATTGATGGATTTTATCAAACTTCACTTGACTTACAAAATTTGAAAGTCAAATTAGGTGACCATATTGGGGGTTTTACCACGGCTGCATCAAACTTGTGTACGTTTCCTTAAGTTAAGTAATTCATCGCTTGGGTAAATTCAGCTTGAGTTTTATAGGGATTTTTTTCTCTGCTGTTCTCCCCAAAATACAGCAAATGACTTCCTGAGAAGACAGACTGTCTGTTTGCTAGAAAGCCTTTGTGCATTACCAGTTTATTGACATCAGGAAATCATGGGGCTTTGTGTTTAGAGATTTACTGCAGAATTGTGGAAATATGGATTTGATAAAATAGTGCCTATGATTTACTTAACTTATGTTTGATATAGTAGTAAGGGTTTTATGAATGTGGATTACTTTTTGTGCCAACAGCTTGGAATTGATGTATGTGTGTAGGCAGAAGGATTTATTCTGCTCCCAAAGTTATTTAATTTTTTTTTGTGTTTGAATGTTTTTGTAAGTGTTAAAAGTGTAAAAAAATATATATAAAATATTCTTACCACAAAATCCTTCCTGGATCATTATTTTTACAACAAAGTGTTTTTAAAAGCTTTTAGAAATTTAGAGGATATTATTTTATGGGATTTTTTTCTGGTTGTTTGGGTTGTTTTTTTCAGGAGCTGTATTCACTTTTCTAGAAGTTACCAGTGTTGGTTTCTGCCTACTGTAATTCATGAGCTGAGTACAACACTGTATTTGGGTGAAATCTGTGATTTCATTGACAGACAGAGGTAGACTTGTGCCTCTGTTCCGGAAGGACCCTGCATAGTTCAGACTTGCGTGAAAAACTCTATTCTAAATTTTCATCCAGAGTGATTTGTATGGGCAACCTGAAGTATACAAGCCTACCTTTCCATTTCTCAGGATTTATACTCACTTCAGACCACCACATGAAACAAAACTTTAATTTTAAAAATTCTGGAATTTATGCAGAAAACTGAGCCATGTAAAAGTGTACCTACTAAGCCCTCTTGGAACTGAGAAGTACACGTTTTATCTACCTTCTAAATGAATGCCTCCATCTTTGGCTCACATACAAGCAAGAAGTTAGTTTTGAACTTGGTATTTTTCTGTAATCTGCATTTTGCTATAAAGCAATGGATTCAATAGTAATGTGAATGCCATCTTTGTCTTATCTTGGTATTAATAAGGGCAGGTTTAATTCTATTTGGTAGCCACTTAATACTAAATTCAACAAAATTTAAGCTGTAAAACTTCTAATTAATCATTTATCCCAGCATAGTTCCCTAGTTTGTAATTAAGCCAGTAGGTTAAAATGTTTCTCCCTAGTTAACTGACATATTTATGGAGAACTGGCTTCAGACCTGCTGTGTCTAAAACGTATCACCACTTTTTAGTCTGCAGCCAAGTACCACTTGCCCCATTCCTTCAGGAAAGTAGAGCAGTGTCAAAATCTGGTAATTAATAGCCTTTTGCCCTTCTCTTTTAGTAGGTTTCTGTAACAAACTCTTCTATATTAAACCTGTTGTTTATAATTAGTATCATCACCATATTGCAAGACTGAGGATTAGAAATAGTATTTTTCTCAGTTTCATTCTGGGGGAAGGTGTGACACCTCCTTTGGGTCCTCTCACATTTCACGTGTGTTCCCCTCTGGAAGCCTGACTGCAGTGGTGAATGAAAAAAAAAGTTATGAACATAGAAGGAGGCAGAAGGCTGAAAATGCTTATGCTGCTGGTCTTGAGATGGCAGCAAAGTGCACAATTTAATAATTTAAAACATACCTTTTTTATTTCTCAGAAGTATTTGCATTAAAACAGGTATAGGATGTGACCATGTCAGTATTGTCTGCAGTTCTCCCTCTTTTGATTGGAACCGAACAAACTTTAGATTTAATGTTGTTTTTTTTTTTTTTAACTAAAACAGGCAACATGTGAGGTTGCTTTGATTTAAGAAACAAACCAGAAGCCGCACCTGCTGCTGACTGGCATTTGTGCCACTGTGCAGCCCGAGGCTGACACCTACAGGCAGCCTCTCTGCACTCACTGTGCAGCTTCAGGGAGGTGAGGCTGGGATTCGGCCGCTCTCGGGAGCACCCGTGTTTTACACACAACTGCCCAGTGAAGAAGATGCTTTTGGCTCTAAGAGTTAAAGGAGAAAACCCCACCTGCCTCGCTCTCCACAAGATTTTTTAACAACTCTCTTCAGCTGTGATACCTCACAGTTGTCCTGTGTGTCATTGTCCTCTTTGCACTAAATGATAAATTCTGTTGGGATCATATTAAGCACTTCTGGACACAAAATGCAACTGTAGTGATTAAGCTGATTTGTAGCCCTTCAGCATTTATTTAAAGGATTTAAAGGAATAGGTAGCAAAAATTACTTCTTACCAGCAAAGTAATTTTTAAGTTGGTGCATCATCCACCTGTTACAAACTGAATTAAAAAAAAAATACTAGATGTGAAAACTGGAATGCCTGAGATGTCTGTGCAGTGTGGCACTCTCAGGGGACAAAAGTATACTGTATGTTTCATCAGCTAAACAAAAGAAGATACTTACATTGTAATCTGAACTTCTGTCATCAGCAGCATAAGCAGATAATCACGTGGTTGGAAAAGACCTCTGAAATCATCAAATCTAACCAGCCAAGTGCTGTGTCCAGTCTTTCCTTCAACACCTTCAGGGAAGGTGACTCCACCACCTCCCTGGGCAGTGCATTCCAATGTCTAATCATCCTTCCTGTGAAGAAAATTCTGTGTCCAAAGGCAACCTCCCCAAGCTTGGGGTCATGTCCTCTTGTCACTGACTGACAGAGAAGAGGCCGATCCCCACCTGGCTACAACCTCCTTTCAGGCAGTTGTAGACAGGGATAAGGTCTCCCCTGAGCCTCCTTTTCTCCAGGCTAAACACCCCAGCTCCCTCAGCTGCTCCTTGTGCTAAAACTAGAACACAAAAACTAGAACTCGTGCTCCAGACTCTTCACCAACTTCATTGCCCTGAAAGCAACAATAATGCAAATTCATTTCCTTTTGAAAATGGTTTTAATAACTTAAACAGTAAGTACAGTAAATAATAGTTTTAATAACTAACAACAGTAAAGTTTAAAAGACAGTGGCATGTGATGCCTTCTCCCCCAGCATGTTGTCCCCCTCCTTGCTGTTTTTAAATTATCCCTGAAAGCTTGCTTCCATCGGCACTACAGTATGGGAGACTGAAGACAATACACGTGTTGGGGTGAGTGGGGTCTGCCTTACTGAGAAGATGATTTTGTGGTTCATCCCCAGTGCCACTCAGCTGCTGGTTATCATGCACAATGCACAGAACACATTTTCCATTCTTTCTTTCCCATTCTCTTTGCCATGATTTCCTTGGGACTTGGAAAACTGCAACCTTTCATAGCCCTGCTATGACAGGCTGATTAAAAACCTCACTAGTGCAAACAGCTTGGACTACTGTCAGACAAACTACTGGCCCCCCAGCCAGCACATGATCTCTGGAAGCCTCATATCAGCTACCTCCACTCTCTTCCAGTAGCAAGGCTAGGATTTTTTTCATGGGAACTCTCTACATAGTAACAGGAAGGTGAATAAAGACACTTCTGTTCCACATTGTTCCTCACCTCTGCCCTGCCCAAGAGAAAAAGGTGCTTATTAAATGTGGGAGTAGGTCATCAGTGACTTGACTTGGGACTCTGTGGCCTTGCCTGCTTAAAGCCACAAATGTGATCAGGAAATAGCTGGGGTGTGATGTGTTGGTGGTGGAAGAGTGGTCAGGGTAGGGGGCTGACGTGCTGGGCTTTTCCCAGTCTCCTGCTCTTCCCAGGCACCTGCCTTGGGCACTGACACATCAGCTGCTGGGTTGGACGGGGCAGCCTCTGCTCTAACACCAGCATCACTGCACTGTAACTCCCAGCAGTCTCCTCTATTTCTCTTACAGCACTCTTCCTAAGTTGTTTCCCTTTAGACATTATCAGCAAACAAAACTGCACAACCCATTACAAAACTTAGTTATCCCACTGATCCTTACCTGCCTTTCTCTCAGCAGGGTTAACACTGCTGTGCAAATTTTACAGCTGCTGCTGGTCTCTGTGCTGCACACAAGTGCCAAAATGCTGCCAGGAGAAAGTAATGCTGGACCAAGCTCTGGGTTACAGTGAGTTTGGTTCCTGTTCAGAGCAGAGGGTAAGGCCAAATGTGCTGCTGGCTTACTGAACCCAATACAGGCCAAATTAAAGGCACAGTAAGTGTTCTTGTTCAAAGCTGTTTGTCTTAATGATGAGCAGCAGGACAGAGTATTGTGCCACCGTAATTTTATCTTTGTTCCTTTCCTCTTTTAAAAATTATAGCTTCATTGAAGTGCTTACTACCATTTTAAGTCCCCTTCTCAAAGAACAAGAAAAGAGAGGGAGATCAGGCAAACCCTCTCCTTTTCATACTCTGCCTCAGCTCCTGTCTTAGCCTTTTATTTCTGAACGCCACAGTGATCCATTTACCCCTACATTTATTCACCCAACTACTGAGCCCAGGGCAGGGTTATATTGTTTCTGTTCATCTGTTCCCCACCACGCTAATGCAGACACAGAAAACCACTGTTAATGCTGCTTCAAGTGACCTGTCTTCAAAAGAGTCATGGAAACCTTGTCCTGATTCTAAGCCCTTTAAACCCACGCCTACATGTCAGAGCCAGCAGTGTGATATCACCACCATCGCACAGCGTGAGGAAAGCAGCCCGGAGCATCCCCCTCCATGCAGGGCCAGCCTTGCTGGCAGAACCGGCAGCTCCCGAGCCACAGGATGCCCCTGCCGGCACACGCAGCACCCGCAGCAGGGTCACGGCCACCGCCCCGAACTCCTCGCTGAGGCTGCGGCTGCGCTGCCATAGCAGCCATTGATAACACCAGGCACGGCTGATTCAGTGCACACACACCTCCTGAATGCCTATGGGCTCAAAGAAATAATTCAGAATGGGACAAGAGTGGGCTGTAGAAGACCTTCAGCTGGTTCCCTGCTCTGCCTTACACTCCCGAGGACATGCATTTATTTTCTTGAGGCTCGGTCCACCATCACTGAAAGGACTCCCAGGCTTCCTGACTCACGTGCTGGGAGCAAGGGGCAGGTGGCTGCTATTTAGAGGAAGGGACAGCCAGTCAGTTCATATCTGGTCTGATACAGCAGGGTAAGTTAAGAACAGAAATTTGGTTGACCCCAGTTTATGAGCTCAAATGTCAGAGAGCAGATAATACCTATTGTAAATGTCAGAGTCAAGGGATTTTTATTTTCCCTTTAAAAGAACATCAACAAAGATTTAGTGACTATTGATGCTGCCATTCACACAGGCTCAGCATGAATGGTGGGGCCCACATACACAAACATACTGGAGAAATATTAAAGGGACTTGCTTAAAATCATGGATCTGGTAAAGCACCCAAGCCCAGCTCAGTCTTCCTCAGCAATAAAGCAGCTTTTGGCAACACAAGGCTCTGATAAAGTCTGGTGAATTCAGGCTACCTTTACCAGAGCAGAACAGAGGGATTTGCTATATGGTGGACTTCCCACCTTTACAATTTATCCCCACATGAAAATTTGCCCAGGGGACTGAAATACAATTCTGTACAGGTCCCTGCATCCAGCCACCAGTGCCAGCTCTTCTGCCCAGTGGTCGTCAATGGAAGAAATGGAAAATTCCATTTACTGTCGCAGCATACACCACAGCACGTGTTGTAGTTGAGATAGCCACAACACACAGAGTACAATTTCAGAAGGCTTCAACCCATACAGAGCAACACCATACCACAGCAGAAGACTTCAAGTGTCTATCCATACAGAGTAACTCCATCCTAGTCCAGAAGGCTGCAAGAATCTGCCCTTCTCGTTCTTTAGCCCAACCTTTTATACCCTTCGTGTTCACACATTGCACCTGTGTGCCCTCTGCTCCCTTTGGTGATTGGTGAGTAACCTCAGCACTCCATGGCTCACTGCTGTCAATGCTGCTCACCTGCTTTTCACAGCTGTAGTCCATTGGCAGTGAGGTTCAGCCACAGCCCCACTCCCAGTTACCACAAACTGTGTACCTACAATTTACAAAGCCACTTCACAACTTCCTGCTCAAGACTTGCTACAGTGTAGTAGGCTCTACTGATTTTGTACCCTATTTCCCCACCTTCACAAAGGTACAACATCAGTTTAAGACTCCTTTCCCCGGCCCAAGTGCCTCAATGGCAGAACTGAAGTACAAAAATAGGTGTTTCTTGTTAAGGAGCTCCAACCATGTACCCTCATCAGGGCCTTGACTCAGCCCATCTCCCCTGCTCCTCGCCCAGGCCATTTCTCTGTGCTGCCCTCCACCCTGAAATCTCTCAACTGTTTTCATTAGCAGATTCTATCTGTGTGCTCTCACTTTCTGCATTCTTCTCATGATCAAGATAATTAAATGAATTACCCAAACAAGTCACTGAAATCTGCCTACCAGAAACCTTCTTTCAGAATTTGAAATGTAACCTACCACTGGTAGGTTACACTTATTACCCATTTATGCACTCTTTTTAGCCCTTCTGTTTTCCTGTATTTTTTGCCTTTTATTACTCTATTAAATACTGCAGGGTTTTCTTTTTGCTCTTTGCTTCCTACCCAGGACTCTTCAGACCCTAGAGGGTAGTCTTGCCTTCACTGTTCTTTTTCATCCCAAGTTTGGTCTAGTTCAGCTTCAATTCAACACATTGTCCTGAGGTTTCACTGAATTGTGCACAAGGTCCTGAATGTAATTAACAGCTGCAATTATGCCAGGAAAGCCCCAGTCTGAGGGAGGATGAAGCCACACACAGCAGGCCATAAAAAACACCTCTTGAGGAGTCTGAAACACCCCCATTAGACTTTTTACTCAGTGTCACATGGACTTAAACCTCCTTAAATTGTTTAGGATTTCAGAAATACTTTCTTACTGGTCTGGGTTTTTCCAGATAAATCTGTGGTGACACAACAACACCTCAAGACCGTGGGATGCACAAAGGCTTGTATTGAGCTACTCAGAGATTGCATGCATTACACGAGACATACACCCCTCCTCTTCCAGCTGTGGCAGTTAGCACAGCACTCAAGTAGAGCCAACCCCCTGAGCAGCCCCTCTGAGCAACCCAAGTGCAGTGCTGAGCCACCAATTCCCATTGGCACGGCTGTGAAATCCCTGGAGGGGCTGGGAGTCTGCGTTGCACTGGGACTGCTTCTGCTTTGGGGCAACAGCAGTGACTGCAAACTGATGCTGTTACTACTCTGCAACAGGGAGCATGGGTCAGTCTCCTTTTCTGCAGAGCTTAGCTTCTCAGGGCTTCCAGATTTGGGCATCTGATCCAAGAAATCTCCTGGGAAGAGCTCAGCTGTGACATGCCTTTTTGCACAAGCAACAGTGAAATTTGCACTCATATATTAGTGCTTCCTATGCTCGTTGGCCAATGGCTCCTACTGTTTGTTATCCCTCAAAATTAAATTTTTGGTTACTTAAGGTCTTTCTAAAATCTCCTTCTGAGTTCTCAGATAATATCTTTCATTATCTAATGAAGGCTAGGATCACTGCCAAAAATGTCTTGAATGTCAAAAGGGCTGGGATGCTAACGGTGAGTGCCAGCATGCTGCAGGGACAGGGAGCAGCCACGAGCTATGAGACAGCCTCTCCACTTGAAGGGAAAATATGCTTGGAGACACCTTTCCTTTGCTACTGAATCAAAGGGTTTAAAGAAGCCCTTACAATGAATTGCTGCTTGCTGGAGGAACCCAGCAGTCATCCTCCCTCCAGAGTCTCTCTGGGAGCAGGATTCATGTGTCTGTAGAGACTGGAGGTGATTGCTCACTGCTTATGGCAGGTCCTAAGGAGGGTCTCAGCAACATCACTCAAACACTTCAAGAAGCTACAAGTGAAAATTGATTCTGTAGATGTTTGGCAGTGGTAGAGAAACAAAATTGTTTTGTCCTGAGGGATCACACTGTACATGCTGCCTCCTCAGGAGTATGGTACCTGTTGGAGCTTAGTGCACTTGTCGCCAGTGTGCAGCTTTGCCACTATTTCCAGCATGATCCTATGCAAATTAATCACTCTCATGTGTAACTCCTCCTTCTGTACATAACCATGATAATGTAATGACCCTGCATCTTTGCACTTGATAATAAACTCTCTGGGGACAGGGAAGGTCCCTTCCCTAGCTGGTTTTGCATTAGCACCTTGCATTTGGGACCTGGATTTGTCTAGACTTCTTGGTGTTAGCTTGAAGCAACTTGTTTTGCAATGATGAGTTTCTGTATTTCCATGAGAAGTAGTGACTCTGTCATCTCCTGCCCATCCCCAGCTTCTATCCTGCACAGGGCTCCCTCACCTGGAGGGGTTTGGGTGGGGTTTCTTTGGGTGGACTTTCCCTCGTGGGCCTGAGGTCACTGCACGGTACCACTCACAGCTGGGTGGAAACACTGACACTGACACCTTACAGATGTCTGTGGGCAGCTACTCCTTTGGTCCCTGTCAGCTTTGATTTCAGCAGCAACAATCTCCTACTGAAACTTCCTCAGCATTTAGATTATCCATGTATATATGGGTAAAATATATTTCAAATATTTTATTTAGAAATGATATACTTTAAACAGTGTGTATGAAATAAATGTTATATATTTATTTATATTATTTTAGTAATTGATATATTTTAATAGACTAAAATTAATTTAATAATATTGCTAATATTTTGCTTTCTTATAGTGGACTAAGCAGAGGAAAGGAGCTCTTATGGTGGCCCTTTTGTGTATGTTTATTCCAATCTTTTGTCTTTCTTTAATTCTTTCACCCTGAAACAAGGGGCTGACCGCTTTTTATTCCTTCCACTGACTATCCAATCCGAAACAGCTCTGTCCAAGGCTCGTTCTCTGGCAGGCAGGATGCAAGATGCTGCCAGCTTAATAAAATTTGCAAGCAGTTCAGGACACAGACTTCATTTCTGGGCTGTGAACCGCACCTGACGTCTCCAGCCTGGGCAGATGCCTGCGCTCCCGAAGGCGCTGCCAGCAGCTCCAGCCGCAGTTACGGCCCAGAGAGACGCGAGGTGTTATTGGTACCGGCAGGTGTCACCGCGGAGGATAAAGGGCATTTGCACAAGGGACCAGGCAGCCAGGTGAGCAGGGCCAGGAGGAGCTGGGCCACCCCAAAGCCAAGTCAGCAGCTGCAGCTCACGCTGCCGCAGAGATGCTGGCCTGACCTTTCCCGGGAGATCGCTGCTGCCTGCCCGGACTATCCGGCCTTAAGCACCACGGCTCTTACTTGCCCCATCAGTATCTAACCTGAACCTCTCTTACAGTAGCTCAAACCCACTGTGTTTCTGAGGAGTTGTGACCTTATAAAAAGAAATTAAGAATGGACAACCCAGGCAGGAACAAATATTCCCATGGCTTCATACCCAGCATTCCTGCTTAGGCACCGCAGAAAGGAAATAAAAGATCTTGTTGATCGAGACATTCACGCTTTCATCTCTCTGGAAAATCAACAAATATAGAAAGCCCAGAGTACCTCTGCCTCAGCTGCAGTGACATACAGGCTCTACTGATACCGTGGTTTATTCAAAAATGTTCTGCTTCATCATGGTTTTAAAAGTGCACATCACACTGTGTCAAGGCTATTTTCATAGGATTAATATACAACATGAGCTAAGACAAGTGTTAAGAGATGACTATTACGTTTGAGATTTATTTCTCCCCCATTTCCCTGACATTTTTTTCTAGACAGCTCAAGAGTTAATTTAGGTAATGGTGCACCTATTTTGAAGGGCTTCCTTACTTGCTGATCAGCATTACTGATACTCATTTTTAATATCTGGTAAAAATTTGGCAGCAGGACAAGACGCATTTTATTCTAGGCTTATGCTAGCACAAAACAGCTCTAGTCCACATCCAGGCACCTTCAATGGCATGATACAAATGGCTGGTAACTGAGTGCAAAGATATTTTTTGTGTGTAACCTGAGATACAGAATATTGATGCTATTAACTCTTATCATTCCCATGGGGCTCACCATTAACATTCCTTTTAATACGGAGAAAGCTTTGGCAGGTAAGTGATGTAATTTTTCTTTTGGGTGTCTTTCTTCAATTAAATGAATACTCTATGAAGCAACTGCTGCTATAGATGCTATTAAATGTATTTATTTATACATTTTTTGACAACTAAATTAATCTGTGGGACTTGGTGTCATTTACTCTGATCTGGTTTTTTTTGCAAAACCCAAGTTATAGGTTGTATGGGCACAAAACCACATCTGTGTGATCTACCTCCACATCACCTCTCTTGATTTATAGAGAATTAAAAGGGGGCTGGGACCCTCAGCAGCTGATGAATGCCAAGTAAACCCAGCTGGACCTGGAACTGCAACTGCGCATCCATCCTGAAGCCCCACCCTTTACCAGGCTGTGCACATCCCATTGTCACTGCGCTCTCTGGCCTTGACGTCCTCCACAGCCATCAGGGTCCCCCACACCACAGTGCTGTCCCCCACACCATCAGTGAAGATGCTGAGCAGGCTGCTTGTGATGCTCTTGGGGAGGTCAATCAGAGCTGTGACATCCAAGACATGCCTGTTTCTAAAGTCCTATGAACACCTGCCTGTGAGAACCTGTGCCTGCAGTGCAAAATACCACTGAATTTTAAATCTGAATCCAGTGCTTTCAGAGTCATCCTCATCTCACCTCCTTGTCCCTGTCTGATGGGGCAGGATGATAATTTTGGCTCTTCTGGACCAACGCATGCATTAGTCATCAGGTCATTTATCAGGACTTTTCATCTTAATTCTGATAACACTCCAACTCCAGAAAAAGATCAAATGACAACGAAAGGGAATAGTGAGTGAGGCAGAACCCTTTCTTATTTGAATCTGGGTAAAGGTACCTCACACAAAGGCAGTTATTTGCTTAAAGAAAAACTTGCTGCTAGTAATTGTTTTACAGTTGTAGGGATACAACTGCCTAAACAACTCATTGTCAGCAGTCAATTTACAAAATTAACCTCCAATGATTCCCTGATTTCATCTCTTTTCATGGACCAGAAGACCTTTTCTAATGGGATGGTTGGCAAAAGGCCTCTTTGTTTAGAAGGCAGATCACGCAGCCCTATACACTTAGTTCTAATTATGAAGTATTGGTACACTGTGACCTGAGGCATCATGCACTTACTTGTTGATTAATGGTTTCAGACATCTTAAAAATAAATGTGGGGGAACACCAAGTGCAACAGGAGGATTTTAATAATTTCTGCCCTTTACTGCTAACCCAGAGCTTCAGTGCAAGGCTCTGTTCCTGTATGGTCAGAGACTGAACACATAGTAGGGACACAAAGGAGACTGCCCAGCCAGGTAACAATGCTTATGCTTGTTTCCCTTCCACACCACTTCAATTTAATAAAATCTCAGAGGCTCTGAGTTGCTTGGTAGAGGGCAGTGCTCCCAAGGCAGGCATAAACACAGAGCAGGACTGGACTGAAGCAGGCATCATTAGGAAGAGGAACCCATGAGAAAAGGGGGCAGCACTCCCATGAACAGAGAAATGACAAAGACAGCAGAGAAGAGGAGAGGCAAGGTGCAGTGCAGCAGAGGAGGGTGCCTGGATGCCTTTGCCACCTCAGCCAGGAGATGGCAAGGATGATTTGATGGGGTCTCACCTCTAAGAGGAGACAACAGGGATGCAGCAATGACTGCTGCTGAAGAGGAAAGGAAGGGACATTTTATCTCATTTTCTGCACCCTGAAATTCAGACCCTGGGACTGGTTGAGGATGCTGGCCATGGAATAAATGATGCTGATTATTGCGGAGATTTACCAAGCAGGATTGAGCAGCAGCACCTTGCTAAGGACAGGACAGAGGAGACTTGAAGATAAACAAGCTCAGGACAAGACGTAACAGTGCTGCAATGGGGCCAGGTGTCATGTTGAACAGTAGCAGAAAAGCCTGAAAGGCAGGAAAGGCAGATCTGTCCTAGTGCTTCTGCACTACAGACATCTGCAGGAGCAATGAACTAGCAGGGAACCCATGACTCCCGTGTTTTCTCCACCTACATGGTACAACTGCACTCTGTGTGACACACAAGCAGCTTGAGGCAGGAGCGACATCGATCAATCTGCACATTCTCACCAAAGCAGTTTCTGTCTGTGTCTGGCTGGGGAGGTTTCTTGGGGAAAACTTGATTGCACAGATCTCAGTGCTTCATCTAATTTCCAAAATGTATTTTCTCACCTCTTTATTGACCAAGCAACATAACAACAACATCCCAAACAACATAAAATTTTTAAAAATTATAAAGTTACTTGTCTGCTAAGATCTTACAGTTGCTGGCTATGTGAGGGTGGGCTATGGGTGGGAGTGACAAAAGGTGCAAAGTCCCCTGTGTGCTGCCACTCTTGAGAGACAAGAGTGGGAGACAGGTCCTAGTTCAGCAAAGGAACAGGTGACACATCCTTCCTAGCACAAAGATAACCACAGAAGAACAAGCAAAACCACCAATATCTGCACAATTAGGCTCCAATTCCTAACTCTTCTAAGCTACAAAAGTAAGTGCTCTGGATCTACATTATAAATAAGATCAAGCTTATGCATTTCATGGAGTTCACCACAAAATTACCCTAAAATGCATAGAGGGGATCACACAATACATAATAAAGGAATACTTTAATTCAAGGCAATGGCAAAGACTTTTTCCCATGGTAAATTATTATTTCCCTATTAAGTCTTTAATTTTATTTCTGTACATAGCCTAGGTGCATAGCAAGTAAAGTAGAAATGAAGGGATTGTACATCCCCTGGAAATCAGAAACTACTCCTGCTAGGTCTCACCTGAACATCACTTTCACAGCAGTATTTTGTCCCAGCATCTTTAGTAGCACACTGCCTTAAGGTGCTGACTGAAAGCTTTCCATCCTCCAGGACTATCCTTCAGATGCCTCTCTTGCTCTGCAAGCACCCGGCACAGCTCCACAAATCAGCTGGCACAGACGTGCAGAGAGGCAGGGCATGACTTATGGGAGGGTGACGCCACTTCCCACAGAGCCAGGCACAGCACACAAGAGCCAAGGGAGGAGCAGGGAGCTGAAATGGATATTAAGCTGAAATGGGAAGAGTGGGAAAAGAGGGGATGACCACCCTTTGCTTTCTTACCCAGCCCCATTGGCTGCTTTTATGGAGTGCTCATAACTACAGCATGCACACACCTGAAGGGCAACAGGTTTGGGATTTAGGCTTTCAAGTTCAAGACTCTGATTTATCTTTAACTCACTTGGATTTGCAAACCAACCCTTGTTGCTTGAGGCTCTAGAGCCTGCAGAGTGACAGGCACACACCAAACCTCCTCTTGCTGCCCCAAATTCAGCCCAGTGGACAACACCCATAGCGACTTCCCTTGGGGGTCACCAAGAAGAAGCATAAATACAATGATTGCAATTTTGCAGTAGTCCTGGGCTATGCCAGATGCTTTTAATGTCTCTCAGGAGAAGCAAGTGATTGAAACATCACACAGTGTGCTAAAGCAGTCACTGAGTAAACAGCAAGGTTGCTTTGCTCATTCCTTACTTTACTACCAGAAATCCTTACAAGTTGATCCTTTATTTTTCACTTTTGATTCTAGTCAAATAAAGGGAAGGCACAAAAATCCTGTTATAAAGGAGCAAACAAAATTCCTTGGTTTTGAGAGACTTCTCCCTCTGCAGACTGGCTTATAGCACAAGTGCTCTTCTGTGGAAATCAACCCTCTTCTAAGATTATTGTAAGGCAATATTTTAAATAAAAGTTACAAACTACAACAAGTTCATATTTCAGTGGTTCTTTCCCTCCCTCTTCTTTGTTCTTGCTAACTCTTATCCTTTTACCCATTTTTCAACAGAAGGACTAACATGGAATAATTGAGAATGATGTATGATCAGGTTTACTTGCCAAGTCTTTTTATACTCAAATATTCAATTTGTGGCTTCCAGTAATAGCAGGGTAGGCAGTATCCTTTCTCCTGCCCTCCACAAAAGAAAGCAGAAAGGAATTATCCATGGATTTGGATACATTGAGGTGCTCACTATGTGTGAGCTGGCTGCCTCACAGCCAGATCCTGCAAAACTACTCAGCATCACTTCAGACTCCAGACTGTGCTTTCATTATGACATATCAGAAAAGCCTGCAGCAAGTTAGAGACAAGAACCATGCTCAGCAGCAGGTACAACATTTTTTTCATTCTAAATGCTGCATGTGAAAATATGCCAGCTGCCCACTTGGAGTGGAGGTACTTTGTGGATGGACAATTTGCAAAACCGATTGGCTGGGTTCAGACTTGGCTTTCCCTGAAGCCAGCTTCACTGCTCATGTTTAAACCAAGAGTTTAACTTTAATTTTAGCTGATAAATTACAACAAAAATCTCAAGAGGTCTTGATTTGTTGCAATGCATTCATCACATTTTCCCACTACAGTTCAGTGTCCCTTGAAACTGAAGTTTATGCTGACTGGGTGGGCTCTGAAAGAGCTTGCATCTGCTTCCAGGGATACTGGACTCCTCCTGTAACTGCCTGCACCATAGGTGCCACACATTATGATATAAAAATATCTTCCTGTGACCAGCCCTGCTGCAGTGGGGAGTTTGGGGAGTGGCAGTCAGAGATAAAGTAGGAGGCCTGGCTGTGCCCTTCCCACCTGCTCAATAAGCAGCCCCCTTGTGCTCACACAGTGGATCCATCCTGGGTCTGCCCACAGTGCTCCCTGGTCAGCCATGCCACAGGGAACCACCCAGGCATTTCCTGCAAACCAGGGAGGGTATGATAAGCGAATGAGCTGCATGTTGCGAAGCAAAGTACAGGCTACATGACAGATGGAATAAGATAAAACAGTGGTAAGACTTTATGAAGCACAATAAATACACTGCAAGCACTTTTCTGTGTATGCAAACCAGAAAATTAAATCCAGAGGATGCTGTTGGCTTAAAAAGCCAACCAGATCCTGAGCTCCCCTCCTCTAGAGGCAAAAAATATGAATGAACTAAAGCAATCCGGATCCTATTTGGTTGTTCAGCTCTGATGACTCATCTTCCCTGAGCTCTTCTTAGGCTAATGACAAGGAAACAAACACAGGCAGAACAGTATTGAACTTGGCATCATTTTGGCAAAGTTGCTTTTCCAGGATTTTGTCACCAGGTACTACTTGCACTTCTTGTGTTACCTGTGCCCCAAGAAAGAACCAAAGGTTTAATAAGCAAACCGTCTGGTTTTCTTTCAAGCCACCAATAATTTCTACTCGAGTCCCAGGAAAGCCTAAAATTTTACCCAAATTTGATGGAGCTTAAGGCAAGCGGCCAGTCAGGGCAGCTCCCATAGACTCTCTCCTTAAATCTGGTGTACCCTCCTCCAGCTGTGACCCGAAATGCTCCATGCAGAAATAGAGCCACACAGGAAGTGCAGAAGCCAAGGGGCAGCCTCTGGGGATGCTCTGTCCTGAATCAGCTACCCTCACCCAGGAGTGGTAATGTGAAGTGGTGGCTGTGACCCCTCTAAACCCTGTGGGTGAGCAAGGGAAAGAGTTAATTTCCTAAGACAAGGCCAATAGTGGTGCCAAGAGTGAGAGTCACCATGTATCTCCTGCCCTTGGAAGCTGCCCTCCTCTCTCAGGAACTCCTGCCCTTGTGTGTCTAGTTGGGCATTCTATACAGCACTTTACTTCTGAAGGAACAGAGTAACACACAATTATTAAATTAAAAGCAAATGTTGTAAGCACAATTTTATGACTAAAACCAGTTTAATCGCCCTTGGATGTGATTTTTGGGTGATGGACTACGTGTCTTATCCTGGGTTGAATATTTGTGTGCCTGTGAGCTTGCCTGCTTCCTTCACGTGTACTGACTACCCTTTAAAAGGTATCACCTCTCCTGACAAGTTTCTGGGTCCCCACCAGCAGAAAGTGGTGCCTTCTCGACCTCATAAAAGGGCTTTCCATCCTTCCTCACACATTCCAAACCTTCATATCAATAGCAACTTGCCTGGAGGGGGAACGAGCTTAGCAATCCCTCAGCAGAAGGGTCTAGTGATGCCCACCCACATCGCGTGACATTGCGACGCTAATTGACCTTTTTGTAATGCCGACGCCAAAATAAATCCTGTGATACCTCAGGTCCTCGGCTGGAAAGGTCGGGTCCTGCTGGCTCCAGAAGAGGATGCCGGGGGTCGCACCGGAGAGCGGGACGCGGCCGCCAGCCCGTCGCCGCCTGCGCTTCCCTCCGCCGGGCCCGGGCGGCGCTGGCGGCCGGCGATGACCGCCGTCGAGNGCCCATGGCCAGCTCCGCGCAGCCCCCGGCGGCGGCGGGGGGCGGCGGCCCCGACGGCGGCTCTCTGGCGGGGGGCGGCGAGACCTTCGGGGACCGCTCCCTCAGCCAGGGCCTGAGCGTGCTGGTGGGGCTGGGGCTCTGCGTGACAATGCTGGGGCTGGGCTGCGCAGTGGAGCTGGGGCAACTGGGGCAGCAGCTCCGGCGGCCCGTAGGGCTGCTGCTGGCGCTGCTGGGACAATTCGTGGCCATGCCACTGCTGGCCTTCCTCCTCGCCCTCATCTTCGCCCTGGACGAGGTGGCGGCCGTGGCTGTACTGCTGTGCGGCTGCTGCCCCGGGGGCAACCTCTCCAACCTCATGTCGGTGCTCGTCGACGGGGATATGAATCTGAGGTAGGTGCCCCGCTGCCCCTCGCCCCCAGCCGGCCGGGGGGCTGCGGCGGCCCCGGGAGGCGGGGAGGGTTCGCTGGGAATCTGCCACCGGTGGAGCCGGGACGGGCGGGCGGGCACGGCGCGCCGGGAATCGCCAGCACTGCTCTCCTGTGGAGGATCTTACAAGAGCCCCGACACACGTCTGCTGCCTCCTTCCCTAAAAAACTTGCGTGCCCGCATCCTGGCCGGAGCAGGGGAGGGGGTGGAGGAAGGAGAGGGGAGAGAGGAGAGCGAGCGGGCTCTTGCCGTGAGAAGTGCCCGGCCGGCTGCAGAAGCCGCTTCCAGCGGAGGTTGGAGCTTCCCAGGGTTGCCCCCCGGCCGGGCGCGCGGTGATGGAGCGTTTCTTTGGTTCCCCCGGCGCAGCATTATCATGACGGCCTCCTCCACGCTGCTGGCCCTCTTCCTGATGCCACTCTGCCTCTGGATCTACAGCCGCCACTGGATCAACACGGCCGTGGTGCAGCTGCTGCCCCTGGGGGCGGTAAGCCTGACGCTGGGCAGCACCCTGCTGCCCATCGGCCTGGGGGTGCTCATCCGCTACCGGCACCCCCGCGCCGCCGACCTCCTGGTCAAGGTAGGCACGGCGCCCGGAGGGGAGGAGGGCGGCCACGGCACGGGGAATGAGCGGGGGCGGCACCGGGGACGGGGAGCCGACGGCAGTAAGCTCTCTGGTCTCTCCAAACCGGTGTTAGGCTCACACAGGCATATTCAACTACTTAAGTGGAATACAAACACAAAGTCTTGAAATAAAACGGAGGGAGAGAGAAAGCGAGAGAAAGGACGGGTTACCCCTTATCGCAGCACACAGGAGGGAGGGCAGCGTGGTGCTCTACCCCGGCAGGCATCCTGGACCCTGTAGCAGAGGCATTCCATGACATCCTGCTTTCTCCCCACACTTGCTGCACCCAGGTCAGGCAAAACCAACCTGCAGGCACAGCCACGCTTCCTTAAAACACGCAACTAAATTAGCTTAATTGAGAAAGGAAGAGTGAGGCACAAGTCCTGACTCTTGTTTCCCAGCAAGTCATTCCAAAGCAAAATGATGGAGGATGACCTCAGACCGTTCCTTTCCTGGGATATGATCAAACACCACCAAAATCCCAGGCCAGGAGCAAACCTGGGAAGGGCAGTGCAACCATGTTTTGCCATTTAAATTCTTTAGCAAGCCTCTACCTGCTATGCTTATCCTTTCAAAATAATAGCCCTCATGTTGTTTATCAACGTCTTTATCTGTTGCCAGATTTCCCTGTGGTCCCTCTTGGTGACTCTGGTGGTCCTGTTCATCCTGACTGGGACCATGCTGGGCCCAGATCTGTTGGCACAGATTCCTGCCTCTGTCTACGCCATTGCAGTGCTGATGCCTCTGGCAGGGTACGCCTTGGGATACGGCTTAGCCACGGTCTTTAAAATGCCCCCACACTGCAGGAGAACAGTATCTTTGGAAACAGGGTGCCAAAACGTCCAGCTCTGCACCGCCATCCTAAAACTCACCTTCTCCCCGGAGCTCATAGGGAGCATGTACATGTTTCCCTTGCTTTATGCGCTTTTTCAGTCAGCAGAAGCGGGACTGTTTGTGCTGGCGTACAAGATGTACGGAAAAGACAGCTACAAGCAAGATACACTTGGTGAAGAGGAAGACACAGACATTTCCTACAAGAAACTGAAGGAAGAGGAGGTAGCTGATACTTCATATGGCACAGTGACCACAGAGGAGCACAACTCCATTCAGATGGAGCCGACTCAGACGGCGCTTTAGGCAGGACAAAGAGGTAACTCCCAGAGACGTGAATGTATGTTGTGCTTGCAGCCAGGCTGGGGCTGTGCTCGCTGCTGTGCAAGCGGAGCTGCCCGGCCTGGATCATTTCTCCAGCTACTCCCATTGTACAAGGTGACATGTGTTTATTACCGTGACAGTTCTACTGCCTCAAAAGTAAATGTAAAAAAAAAAAAAGAGGAAAAAAAAAGAAAAAAGCATCACTGCAAGCATCATTGCGACACAAAAACTAGTAACTGTAAAACTTCACACAAGGAGGCTGCTGCCTGCTGAGTGCAGCAGGAATGGGTAGAAGGAAGAAACTGTTCCACAGTGTCAACACCAACTCGGTATCAGTTCAGATGACAGGAAAAACCACGTCGCATGTGTATCTCTGTGTCTCCCTGCTGTAAAATCATTGTTCTCATTGTTGTCACCACAAATACATGGCAAAGCCGAACCAAACCCGTGTTCTCTGCTGTTTACTCCCTTGGAGGCAGTTAAGAATCGCGCTACCTGGTTCAGCTGGGGAGCTGTGAGGGGGGTGGGAGCTGGCCCAGGGCCGTGCACCAGGTGGGGATGATAAGGGGCCGCAAGGCCGGCGCCCGTCGGGGGCGAGGGAAGCCCGGCCCCGCCCCGGGGGTATTTAAGGCCACTGCCCGGGGGCTGCCCCGGGTCCGGTGCGATGGCCGAGGAGGCAATGGCGAGCTATCTGTACACCGCCTACCAACCCTACTCCTACCGCTACCCGCCGCCCAAGGGCAAAGGAGGGGCGGCGGGCGGCTGGCGCCCGCGGGGCAGCAGCAGCTACTTCTCGGGCTACGGGGAGGCGGCCGCCGAGTACTTCGACAACTACCAGCGGGCGCAGCTGAAGGCCATCCTCTCCCAGGTCAACCCCAACCTGACACCGCGGCTCCGCAAGGCCAACACCAAGGAGGTGGGCGTCCAGGTGAACCCACGGCAGGACGCCTCGGTGCAGTGCTCGCTCGGGCCCCGCACGCTGCTGCGCCGCCGCCCCGGCCCCGCCGCGCCGCGGCCCCGTGAGGCGGAGCAGGAGCTGGGCAGCCCCGCCACCACCAACACCCGCGCCGTGCGCTTCCCCCGCACCATCGCCGTCTACTCGCCAGTGGCGTCCCGCAGACTCACCGCCTTCCTGGAGGAGCCGAGCCCGGAG
>VYZP01011574.1:0-12261 GCA_013400635.1 Hypocryptadius cinnamomeus | reverse complement strand
GGAGCCGGAGCGGCGGCCGCAGCAGCAGGACAAGGCGGCGGCCGTCGAGGAGGAGCCGGCCGCGCTGTGGGAGCAGCGGGCGGCGGAGGCGGCTGCCGTGCGGGCGAGCTGGGAGAAGCCCCCCGAGGATGGCGCCGAGCCGCAGGGGCAGCGCCCGGCCGAGCCACTCGGGCAGCGCTCGGCCGCTCCCCCGGAGCCGGCGACGGAGGCAAGCCAGGAGGAGCCGGCACAGGTAGCCCAGGCAGAGCCGTCAGCCAAGGTAGAGCCGTCAGCCCAGACAGAGGCGGCAGAGGCGTCAGCCCAGCCGGCAGAGCCGCCGGCCTCACCCCAGAAGCGGCAGTCGTCGGCGGGCAAGACCCGCCTGCGCTTCCAGGTGAGTGTCGGCCGCGGGGGAGCACAGCGGGGCCGGGCTGGCCCGGGCGGCGCCCGCACCGTCGAATAACAGTGTCCCCCGGCAGTTCCTGGAGCAGAAGTACGGGTACTATCACTGCAAGGCCTGCAACATCCGCTGGGAGAGCGCCTACGTCTGGTGCGTCCAGGGCACCAACAAGGTAGGGCCGGCTCGGATTGCCCCGGCGAGCCCTCCTCACCGCCGCCCTCCTACTGACCCCGGTCTTCCTCACAGGTCTATTTCCGTCAGTTCTGCCGGACCTGCCAGAAGTCCTACAACCCGTACCGTGTGGAGGACATCACCTGCCAGGTAAGGCGCCCCCGCTCTGCCCTGAGCCCGGCCACTCCCGGGCCCGGCTGCCCCCGCCGACCGCCGCCTTCTCCCTCAGAGCTGCAAGCAGACGCGGTGCACCTGCCCCGTGAAGATGCGCCACGTGGATCCCAAGAGGCCCCACCGCCAGGACCTCTGTGGGAGATGCAAAGGGAAACGCCTCTCCTGCGATAGCACGTTCAGTTTCAAATACATCATATGAATGGGATGGGATTCTTTGTTTTTGTTTAGGGCTCGTCAAGAAAACTGCAAGTAGAGCAGATTTTTTTTGTTGTTGTTTTTGTTGGTATTGTTGAAGGTACTTGGTGAAATGTAGCTAGGAAAGCATGAAAATAAAAGTATTGCAAAGCATACTCAAATGATCAGGTGGGTTTGTGCCCAACTCAGGGAGTGCATATTGTAAATTCTGTAACTTGCAACAAGCCTAGAGGTGTATTGTAAATCAGTGATGGCCTTGGAAGCAATTGACTCAGGACTTTGTAGACTCTCAGGTGGAGAGGGTTTTTGTTACTGCTCCTGCTCTTGAACTAATCAAATGCTTGAAGTTAACATCAAATTGACATCTGCAGTAGATAGTAGACCACACTTCACGATGAACGAAACACCAGTAGTATTCACTTATTTTGCACACCTCTATTCAATGTACAAAGTATCCTGCACCTTTTCTTCATCACTAGAAAATTATTGAGAAATGCTGTGTAAGTACTGAATCACTTCTACTGGTACAGCTGGCCTGCATTTAGCTAAGTTGGTGTTCTTTTCTGTAGGCAAAAGCCAAAGAAAGCTTTTCAGGGATGGTTCTCACAAAATGCTGAGGAATGGAGTCACTGATGTTATGGTGATGGTCTCTTAGTAAATGTGTTGCTCATCTTACTTGCACATGGTTATGGAGAGAAGTGACACTTCAGAGGAGCAAGGTGCAATAATACTGCATCTGCTGGGCTTCCGTTTCAGCTTGGAGGTGAAGTGCAAGAGCTGAGCAGTTGGTGGATTATACTTGAAGAGTTTGATCTAATTAGAGTTTAGATGCCTGCCATCAGAAGGCTTGACACTCCCACACTCCCACGGGGTTGGGTTTGCAGCTGGGAAATGTACAGTAGAGCAGAGGTAGTAATGGCTGAACCAGCACCTGCAGAACCAGAACTTGCAGGTGATGCTCTCTGTGGGAACACCATGCTTCAGCCAAGTGTTACAAGGTGACTGTGACTAACTTACAGCATTGCCATCTGAGCAGGTTCACAAGCTAGTAAAACCTACACCACTGCCATAGTCTACCTTTTAGCTAGGAAGTTGGAAAAACTCAGATGAAAACCTACTTTTCTGAGAATGCTACCGGCACTGTCAATTTTTAAATTGAGCAGAGTCACCAAGCCTTTTGCAGAACTCTCGAGGTAACTTCTCTTTCAAAAGAGTGATTTTTATATTTGCTATAGCAAACTTATCTACACCTGCACCCAGCTTGAGTGACCATTCTATTAAATGCTAAAGAGAGAATCAGTCTGAGCCCATGCTGTGGAACAGCTTCAGTGCCAGTTTGTGTTAGTGGCAGCTAGTGTGTGGCAGGGTAGTCAAACAATATCCTTTGTATCAACGTTTCTGGTTTGAGGGGCGCTCAGTGTTATTTCTATGTGCTTAACTCATCTTGCTGTAAATTCCTGCCTTATTTCAATATGCCCCTTGAACCTGCTGCAGTAGGCTTAATGCCTCAGTGTCAATTTATTGCAAAGTAATTTTATTTATTCTTGCTGCATTCATTATTATAGCAGTGGCATTCTGGGAAGAAGTAGACCTACTCCCTCCAGAGCAGAGCACAATTCTATTTCATGCTTCTACCTGAAGTGTTTTCCCATGTATCAGAGTAAAAGGAAATATCCCTTGCTTTACCAGCTCACTCAGACTTTCACAGCAAATTCTATCTTTTCCCTGTTCAATCTGAAAAGCTGCCCTGCAGCTGGGCAGTGTTGTGTTGTAGATGCACAGGCCTTGTACTCGCCTGTAGTTACTGTAATAAGCAGTAGCAAGCCTCCAGCTTGAGGAATGCACCTGGGGCCCTCTGCAGCCACCTGGCCCCACTGCCTCAGTTTGCAGTTGCAGCTGTGATCTGGGATGTCTTTATTCCTGAGCATATTCCCCTCCAAGGATGTTCTTCAATGTTTGCCTTCCCCATTCTCGTGGCTGTAGTCTGTTCCTGATGCATGCATTGAGAAACTGTGATGAGTCTGTACACCTTGGTAATGAGTCAGAGAACTGAAGCTCTGTGCCATGTCAGTATGAAGTCATGGCAGTATGAGCAGCTGAATGCTTCCTATTTATATAGGCATCCTTACAAAACATGGCTTTGAGGATTACTTGCTGTGAATATGGTGACTCTTACGTGATTATCAGTACTAGCCCAAAGTGAAATCTAGTCCAACTTAAGGGCTGTCATCCCCACTAACTACAGTCAAAGCAGCACTTGGTTCTGCATGAGAACATGTAGAACAGGCTTAGCTGATGTGAACTGGGTGTTGTGCTTCACTAGCAGCTGATGAAGGCTCCACATGGCAGGTAGCAGCAAGGAGGCCACCCCTGCTTTCATAGGCTACTGCAAGGCTCTGTGCCTTGGAGGAGCACAGTGCAGTGGGCAGCCATACTGAACAAGCTTTTCTTTATCCTGTAGCTTTCTTCAGTTCCAGAGCAGCTCTGCATGTCATCCCTCTTCCATAAATATGTTAAATGCTTTTACTGCTTGCTGCCCAAGTACAATTCTGTACTTTCTAGCTGCTTTTCAGCTTTACTGCCATGTCATGTCCATGACAGCACACAGTGATTGTGGGCACTCAGCAGGAAGGAAAGCTACTCCTGACCTATTGTAATTATGCAAAGTGGAAGGGTGCCAGTTGTTCAAAGCTATCCTGAACTTGTTCTGTACAGCTTTTTCATAAAGAGATTCTTTTGCACATGTTAGTTCAGTCAGTGCTGTATTTGCTGCATCTTACAGGAGCTGCCTGATGTTTTGCTTGTTTCTACACAGCTTTACCATAGCTTTGGATTTGGCACAGGCCTGGCACTGTGTAATGCAGGGTGACAGCTCATGCAGTAGTTGAGTGATTTTTGAAAAGCTTAATGAAATTAAAGCAATATCAAAAGACGGTCATCTAACATGATTCTGCTCAATAGGGCAGGTTCCACTAGCCATTATAAATGGAGGAAGATGTGTAACATAAGGAATTACGTATATGGGTTCGAGTTTCATGAGAAATCCATTAACAGCTTCAGAAGATGCCTAGAAAAATGCTGCTGCAATGACAGGACATAAAAGGAAAAAAATTACTCCAGGGCACCCAGGCCTCTGTTGTCAGTGTTTAATCTGTTCAGCTAAAGTATTTAAACTCTAGCTTGTAAAAATACACAAAATGAGAGATACAATGTCTTTTATTTTTACAAAAAAAGCTGGTAAAAGATGATGTAAATAAAAGTGTAATGCATCCCTAAATAAAACTACCTCTCCCCTGTAAATACTTGTTAAATAATTAAGAACACCATCTACAGTACCACAAAACCATCAAAATAATTAAATTTTATCAGGGACAGGAGAAAAAAAATACAGTGAATATGAATGTGCCTTGACCAGTTACAGAACTTGTTAGGATAACATAACTACTGTCAGCAGTCCAACAGCGTGCACAGTGCCTTCAATTAATGCATTTCAGCATAATTACATTTCTAGTGGGGCCTAATTCCCCCAAAAAGGCAGAGCTAAGAATTTCAATTCTACATTCTAAACTCTGGAATTAGAGCCCATTAAAAAAAATCACAGTGGGTAAGAGATGTATATAAAAATACTGGGTGTTCCTTTCAAATCACAGGAATTGTGGGACTACATTCTTTTTTTCTCTTTTTTCTTTCTTTTTTTTTTTTTTCTACAAAATGCTATTGGTTTCAACAGAATCCAGTTTCTTTTATGCTACAGACTTTGACACTGAACTATGAGTATATTGCCTGTTTGCATGTTTTGGTAGTCAGGGTATTTTTTGTCTTTTTTTTTTTTTTTTTCTATAGTCCCAATTCCTTAGGCTTCAGTTGAGTCATGAAGATGCATATACATGCATTCAAACTCTTCAAACCCTGCAGGCTACTCAGACTGCAAGTACTGCATGTGACTACCAAAAGGGAATGCCCCCTTCTCCTCATAGCTTTATACACCTACTGTTTTAACAGTGCATTGCACAAATTTACATGAAAAATACTATTTTTGCACTATACAGTTTCTAGAATATATACAGAATAAAATAAGTTAACTTCTAATGAGAATTGCTGATGGGCAGCATATATCTTTAATATACATTTTAAAGTCTCTGCAGGCAGCTACTTTTTTGGTTAGTTGTTATCAGTATTTTAACATAAGCACTGGTCAGAGAACTGAGCAGCATTCCAATAAAGTTAACAGATATATTATTTTTTTTAGAAACACTGGGAAATCCCAGTTTAAAATATTATTAAATGTCCTAACATTTACACACTATGAGGATTAGATCTAATAAAATAAAATTTTTTCAAAAATAATCTTGCAGCTCTTTTAAGCATGCTCTGAGACCTTATTTAACAATCATCCATACCTTCAAAAAAAACAACTGTCACATAGCCATACATTCTAACTCACACACATTATTTCCTTATAACAGACAACAAAAGCAAATAAAACACTGAGAAGTCAATGGTTTTTGCAGTCATATATCATTCTACTCATGTTTGACTGCACATTCTTCATGACATTGCAGTGTCTCATTAGGTGTTAAGCTGATGGTTTTACTGCTGGAAAGCCAGGAAGCCTTGCAGGTCTTCAGCCAAAATAAACCAGCCTTGATTTTAGCCTCATCCCACCTGCGATATTGATCCAACCTCTAGAGGCTGTTTTTGCAAACATCCTTTATAGTTCTGTTACAACAGAAAATAATGCATATGTATGCATTACATTTAAGCCCTTTTCCTTTCATGTAGTTTTTATACATAAATTTAATAAAAAAATACTACTGCCACACAGGCTGCTGTGTAGAAAGAGCAGTCAAGTCGGATGTTCACTTCAATTTTCAGGGTTTTACTTGCGATGAAACAGTTTCTTGCTGTGATAAAAGTGTGTTGGTTGTTAAGATTGCTGGAGGTTTGGTTGGTTTTTTTTTTGTGAAAGGTGCTCAATAATAGTCTGAAGTATCTTCATCATCAGTTCTTTCTAAATGACAGCTGTTCAGAATCCAGTGGTCACAAGATTTATTCCTGTTTTGATCTTCCCTAGAAGCTGACAGGACTGCACCATGCGGAGAGACTCTCGGATTTCTAGATTAAGTTCCATCAGCTTTGAGCTGGCCTCAGACATGTCTTGGTTGGAGCCTACTACTGCAAAGCTGCCAGTTTGGCCAAGTGTCTGATGACGGAAATAGATGTGCAGCAATGTTTGAACTGGGTCCTCTTCAGAACTGCCAAAGATGTCGTGGGGCCAAAGAGATCTGTAAACACACAGTTTGGATTTAAACATTAAAAAAAAAATGTTTAAATGTTTTTTAAAAAGGTATTTGAACAGAAGACAGGTAAATGCAAGGGAAAATAACATGCAATTTGGATTTAAAAATCAAAAGTTTAAATACTTTTAAGCAGATATTTGAACAAAAGACATAGAAAAATACTAGAGGAAAATTTCTTCCACTGAGTTCCGGTAAATAACAGTAACATTTCTCAGAGATAAATTCTAAATAAGTACTACTAAAATTGCTTTTTACTTTTCTTAAATTACTGGAAAGAAAACCCCAAAACCTGTAATGAAGCAACAGTACTTGTCCTTTTCAACAAGGACATCCAAGAACTGAAAAGAAAAAATAAAAATAGGAATATCCCTGTTTTTAATTTAAAAAGCTCTATTAAGAAACTCAAGATCTGAAAGCAGTCCTTAAAAACTTACCTGAAAGCCTTGACCTGTGCCACAGCTGACACAAACTCCTTGTTTCTCAGGGATTCAATGAGGGAGTGAATAGCTGTTTCTGTGCTAGCTTGGGAAGCCTCTGCAATTTCAATTTCTTCAATACCACTGTCAGACACTGCCTCGGCCTCTTTCAGGCAGCTCTCCAAAAGAGCAAGTTCTTCAGACATGTTTATTACCTAAAAGAAGTATAATTTATCTCTTTTAGTTTAAATGTATTTCAAGGAAAAATAATTTTCAGAAGACCAGGTTTTTATTCTTCCTTCTCTGTGCAATAAAGAGAAGTAGAAAAAGAACACCCAAATATTTTCTGCAGTTGTTTAAGTATACAGTTAATGGCCCAAGCATGTATGTCAATTATTTGGGCTTTCCCTGATGAAGTTTTCCTCTTAGTTATTTTAAAATTTATTTCAAAAATAAATTTCTTTTCTCCTTATGTTACTTAATAACAAACTGACAAGAAGAATGAGACATTTCAGAAAGGTATGGCAGCAATGGTGCCATCGCAAGGACGTCTTAAATACGAAGGAAAAAATCTGGAAGACTAACCCAGCACAGTAACAGTAGTGCAGCCAGTGTATATAATGTCTTTGACTTTAGCTGCAATGCATGAGTAAAACATGAGACCATCTCTCAGAACATGGTTCTGCATCTGACTAACTTAGACAAGAAGTGGAACTGATGTGATGCCAACCTTCCACAGTGTTCTTCAAACACAAACTTATTTGCAGCCTCTACAAAAATCTGGAAATACAAGTGAGGAACATGCACAGTTTTTTTGCTATAGCTACTCAAACCAAAGACTTTCAGTCAGGATTTTCATGTTCCTCCCTACTATGTCAAGCAAGGCCAAGCCTACTTTTTTTTTTTTTTTTTCTGCTATCCCTGTTGCATTCCAGATCCAGGGGAGAACTTACAGAAGGCATTATTAATAGCATAATGCACACAACTCAGTTAACATCACATATGTTCCACATGTGCACAGCTGGAAAACACTTTTCACTTTTGAAGTTAACTATAACTAAAAATCAGGCAGAAGAGGTGCTTATGCACTACTAACTCTGCTTAGGATGGGGACTAAGGTTGCAGAGTAATTGAATGGTGGCTGAAGTGACACAGTTAAGTGAATCAGTTGGTAGAAAGTGGTGGTGGTGGTGTTTGCTATAGGAAATACCAGGGCTATGGAAAGGCTCCTTGATTGTAGCTTGATTAGAATACACCAGGAGTGCTACTGAAATACTTAAAATCCTCATCATCGGACTCCCTACGTTCCTGTCTTTTTTTAAAGAGCTTTCAAGCTGTACAAAAATCAACACAGATAATTGAACATCTGAGAAAATTCTTGTAAGCTTTACTTAAATATTTTATTAATTGGTATAAAACAGCTGGAACCCTCCTCCAGTTTCTAAAAGGATGTCCCACTGATGAAAATGTTATCAAAATGTGTTTTAAATTGTCTGCTTTTAAAATGTCAACAATTACTAGCTGAATGGCATGGTTTTCATTACCTCTGCTTCTTTTTTGATTGTTTTTACTTGACTGATGAGTTTGCAATAGGCTTGGAACAGAAGCAGCAACTGGAAATGCAACTTGTATAGCCTCCGACACAACTCCAGCTCCTACAAATGTAAACAACACTATTATATTCAGGAAGTGCAAGCCTCCTACTGTCCAGTGCAAGAGACAATAAATCACAACTTCTTCAGTAGAGTGTGCAAAATTAGAAGTAGTTAATTTGGCTACTAAAGAAAATGCCAAAAATATTTAGAAGCTGACATACAGTAAGCTAATGAAAAGCAGATGAAAGCTTTATTCAGTTCTAGATTTACAAGTAGCCTCTCAGAGAGATCTGAAGTTCACTTTTTAATAAGTTACATTTCCAAGAAAGGGGGTGGAGTGAGATGTGAAGTGATTCAAAAGGCATTTTGAAATGTCTGGAACATTTCAAGATTTCATGTCTTAAAACCAAGAGTTTCATAGATCACTTACTTTTATTATTGATATTTTACTGTTTTAAATTCAAGATCTAATATCCAAAAGAAGCATTTGTGGCCCATAAGTATAGGATCTTTCATAACCATTAATATTTATATTGTAAGCACAGTATATAACCTGGCCCTTAGCTTACACTGCCTGACAGAGTAGGAAGAGAATAATTCCATTCCTGGAGGCAAGAATAATCTCTTCTTTATAAAAAGTAGCCCTTATTCTGCTTTAGAAAATAACACATGATATATCCTTAAGGAAATGAAATAGCAGTATTAATTTACACACTGTCTTGCTTCCATTTTTATGGCTCTAAAACACTAGTCAGAAATGCAGTGTTAATACTGCTTCACATACAGACATAAAAGCTAGTGCTAATGGAATAATCTTTTTAACATTCTACTAACTACAGGATCCTATTATCTACAAAGGACCAACAGTCTAATGGGTTAGATGATGCAAAACTGAAGCACACAGCATTTCTGTAATAGTCTAGGACGAGACATCATTATTTCACAAATGGACAAGACAGATGGAGACCAGTTTGGTGACTGGCATGGTTAAGTATTTGATAAATCAAGAACTGTCACTTACTGCTAGAATTTCCATTTGCTAAGCAAGAAGATGAGCAGGTCACAAAAATACAAAGAAAGAAAAAAGAGCAAGAATTAGTGCAGGAAATAATTTAAATTAGGGTAAAAGATGTCCCAGGTAAAATGGAGGAAGAAATACAAGTAACATGCTCCAAACATATCCTGAATGTAAAAAAAATTAACAGGCTGAATTTGATGTAAAATTACTTGCTGGTATAGCTAAAGATAAAAAGTACTGGCTTTGTTGTCCCACAGCATGAATAACACTCTTACAACCCTGTCTGGTATTTATACATTGTGTAGTCTGAAAGGTGCACAAATTTAAGGTAATCAAAATCAAGGACACTTTGATCTGAACATCTGTACAAAGCTTCTTACTTGTTCTGTATCACAATAGTTTAAGCAAAAATAATGCATTTCAAAATTGGAGATGGAAGGTTAATTTGAATTCTGAATCAATTTAGAAATTCTTGGGTTTGCTAAACTCAATTCTCAACTCCTCTGAGAGATTTCTGTACTGTAATTGCACTTGGTTTCTACAAGCCATTTCAGAAAAAATGTTTGGGGAAGAGGGATAGGGAGAGAAGCAGTCAGAAAATGTATGTGTCAGACTAGGGATATGAACTTCACCACTCCTGTGCTTTCTACAGCACTGAGCAGTACAGATGGCACTGAGGCATGTACAGTGGTCACAGCAAACCAAATCACAGAATCACAGAATATCCTGAGCTGGAAGGGACCCACAAGGATCACTGAAGTCCAGCTCCTGGCCCTGCACAGGACAACCCCATTGGAATCACACCATGTGCCTGAGAGCAAAAAAAAGGAATGTCAGCGGATGTCTGGCTCGCACAGACAAAAGCAGCTGTGCTTTACTAAGCACATAGTTGTACACGGTGTTATGGTAAGTTATATACTATGTGCTTCCCAGGTTATAAACATTGCATGTTTTTGTTACACTCCATGTTTTTGTTCTGCACTCTGTGCTATTATATACTCAGCACAATTACCATATTTCTGATGCACAGAACACTGAAGACATAATATCTTGAACTGCAGAAGTTAACACGACTTCGATGAATCACTTTAATGAAGCACAGAGAATCAGATTTTGAGAAATGGCAGGGTTGACTATTTAGTAATTTTAGTCATTAAGTTCCAGTATTCTTAAAGCCAAGTCTCATTATTACTGTTAGCCATAATGAATCCCTTTCCCCCAAAACACACCTTGATAGCTACCTTTTAAAAATTCAGGAGAGGTTTTCCTTTAAATGGCTTTGTACTGCTTCAGTGTCTTTCAAATACATGCTTACTTGAGAAATAATCTGATTTTTCTACCTGCCTGTCCTGTAGAAACAGTCAAGCCAGAGTCCAGATGCATTCTTTCAGGCTTAGATGTACTAATAGCAAGAACTGAATAATTAGATTTTACTTGCAAGTCTGCTGGCAATGCACAAGCTGGAACAGAATTAATCTCGCTATTCCTTAGCTGTATGGACCACAGTGCCAAAAATTAGTAAGAAAATCTTATTTGTGTTAGTGAATAAAAAATATCTGTTTTCCTGAACAAGACAACACTTACACATTTTTTGCATTAACTGGTTGACTGCTCAGACTTAGCAGCCCCACACTCCATTTACAAGGACTTTTGAAGAATTACCAGCATGCCACCCTTGCAGGCTAGGATTAAAAACCGAAATCAAAACAAGTCCCCACAAATAATAATAATCAGTGTGATTGTCTCAGACTCCTTTTCAGAAGCCATCTTCAAACCCTGCATAAATGGGGAAGAATAGGCCAGACTGCCTTGCCAGGGAATCATGGATTATTTCTGTACAAGCTATCTGAAATGCATGTTGTTTGCCTTCCATTTCTTAGTTTCCCCAGGTACAGAGTAGGAACAGTAACATTTACCTTCATGGTAAGAATGGTTCTGTTCTAACAACTAAATGTTAGAACAATTTCTTGGTGTTTGTAAACACAATTATAAGTATGGACTGAAATACATAAATGCTGCTTTTTAATTAATATATATACAGCATTTACTGTATTGTAATAGTAAATGTTATCTATTTTTAAAGATATACCAGTCAGTATACAAAGATGTATACTTAGTGTAAAATACACCAAAGCATGTGCTCATAGGCAAGATAAAAGTCCTTGCAAATAGTAGCAAATTATTTTGCCAGTTTCGTATTACCTAAGCTTATTCACTTGATTTTTTTTTTTTCTTTTTTTTTAATGTGCAACTTCAATGCAGTATAAAAATTAACATTATATTACCACATTTTACTACTTTAAAAATTCAGGTACATTTTGTGATTGCATAAAAACCCCTGAACATATATGTGTATATATACGAAGAACAGCAAAAAAAACTGTATAAAAGAAAAAATAGTCCAAAGATACAGTAAACATTTCTGTTGGTGAAGACTACATCTTCAGCAGCAGAAGCATGACCAAGAGCATCAATGAATGGTTCAACTGAATAAAAGAAATAAAATTCCTCCTTTTTCAGCTTGGATTTGAGATTTTTGTCAAACTGTGAGTGTGAAAAGTTAAGTTCATCTGCTACATGCAGTTCTTTCTTACATCTTTCACTGTCCTTATCACAGTACTTCAGATGGCAGACTCCTTGTACCAACTAATGTTGGGTGTTGGATTTGCTTTTTTACTGTATCAATATTATATAGCTATTCTATTTTTAAAATTTCGGGAAAAGCTATCACTTATTACAGCAATTAGTAATACTAAACATGGATGAGTGCCATGCACATACATACAAAATATTCAACTAATATTAATGGTTACTTAACCTATTGTTAGATGATATTTTGATGTAAGTGTTTAATGAGCTTTTTACTATACTGCTACTTTACTCCCTGTTACTTCTCACCCAAATACTGGCTCCAGAATGGTCTTGTGTAGTTCTAAGTTTTTGAGTAGACAATATATCTGAGCATATAACCAGAATTTTAATCTTTTTTCCTTCTAGAAACAGCAGCAGAAAA
>VYZP01011572.1:95314-112030 GCA_013400635.1 Hypocryptadius cinnamomeus | reverse complement strand
AGAGCTCACCATCCCCTCATATGAAGCCCAGCCTAAAGCAGTATACACCCTAAGCAGCACAGAATCTGAAAAATATAAAAACTAAAACCTGAGGCATCACACCTGGGTGCTCTCAGAGCAGTGAGTGGCTCCTGCTGCAGGGCTGATGTGGCTCCCACTGGAGAGATTCCCCTGAGCATCCACAGGTCCCTCTGCTCCCATTACAGCCCCTGTCTCACATCTTCTCCCACGTGGAGTGTCAAATTTGTGGTAAAGGGGAAAATTTTGCAGCTGGTGATGCTTGTGCACATTTGAGAAGTCCTTTTAAGCTATGTCAGTGTTGCACCACTGTCATTTGGCTGAAGAATTTTTAGTTCTTTTCAGTTCTTTGTGTTGTTTACTGAACTTGGAACCTGCTTCCTCACATTTAAAGGTGCTTTGGATGCTCTTGGAGAGCTAGCATGCCTGCTAGAGCATTGCTAAGCTGCTGTTGATGAGATACAAAGTGAGATGCCCATGTAATTGATACATAAAAAATCAGAAGCAAAGTGCAGAAGCCCACTTGGGAATGGATATTGGTTTGCTTTTTGACAGGGGTTTATATTTCCCTTCTACTTCACTGTCACAATTAAAATATTCATTACTGTCAAATATACTTTATTTGCAAATAGCAATTGAATTCTCTCTGGGGCAGTGAGGAACTTTGTTACTTAAAGTCCAGCAAAGTTTGCACTTTTGGGGCCCTATAAGCCTGGAGGAAAAACATTGTCATTCAGAAGTCAATTCTGCTCACCCATTAGGAAAGCACATTCACACTAATGGCTCTACAGTCAATCAGTGACAAAGACCTACAGGAAAATGTACTTGTTTCACTGTTCACTGATCTAGCAATTTGATCAATATTATTTTGAATGAATCTTTTTTTTTACTTCATCTGTAACATCTCTTTTTACAGCCAGACTGAGTGTGCACCATAAAACTGTACTGCAATATTGCTAAAAGAACCAGCCATGTCTTTTACAGGTCGGAGTCCACAGCAGAGGCTCAGCTTCATTCAGCCACATGGTTTTATCTGTTTCCAAATGAGCTCCTATTATTCTGTGCTACCCTGAGGGAGTAATAATCGTGATCTCTCTGCTGCCTCTGAGCTGTTGCTGTTCTCTCTAGCAGAATTTCTCACCATGTACCACAGCTTTCTGTTTGCTTTCAAAGTGTTAGGGAAGCTTTCAGGCTTTTAAATTCTGCTGTTGTGTTCACAGAGTTTAAAAAAAAATAGACTAATGACTCTGAGCTGAACTTCTGCCTGTTGCAGGTGGTCTGTGCCTGTAGTTTTGAGGTCCACATCCTGTGTTCCCAGGCTGGGACCAGAGGCAGGGATGTCCCTGCAGAGCCTGTGCAGAGGATATTTGATTTCCTGTGCCCACCTGTCTCTGCCTGGCCAAAGGGGTGATGCAGTCCATGAGGTCTGTGTGGATGCCACTCAGTTGCTTCTGTAAAGAAAAGCTTCTCCCAGTGTTTCATTTCCTCTCTGCTTTTCACCACTGCAGCTAAACACAAACTAGATTTCCAAGGAGAGGGTAAGAATTTTAAATGAAAATACCAATAAATCTTTGTGTCAATTGTGGTTCCATCCAAAGAGTAAATAAGGAGCACAGTGGAGATCAGAGACTTGCAGCAGAGGAGTTTACTTATTTTCAGTGGACCCATTTGCATTTCACTGGACCCATGACTTCCTGTAAGCTGTGTATTAACACAACAGCAACAAAAACATTTCTGCCCCAGGGAGGAAATTAGTGGATCTCTTATGCTGAGATTTCAATTGAGGAGGAATGCCAGAGATGATCAGGTAATCTAGTTCAGATCTTACTCTTCTGCTATCATGAAATGGTTTGTAAGGTGTTTAGAGTGTGTCAAGTTAAGCACAATGCAGAGGAAACCGTGTCTAGAAGATGCTCTACAGCAGTATGAAAAGTGATTAACTAATTGATGCCTGAAACAGCTGAGAAAGTGGCACAGGGAGAAGGTGACTGTTACAGCACAAACATTAGTAGAGGAACATAAGTATCTGGATGTTGGCAGGAAGAGTTTTGTAGGGATTTTATAAGAAAGATGAAATAAGTTTCTGCAACACTGGGATCAAGAAATGTCCACAAGCCACATACTCTGAAAGCAGAGGGAGGAACTGCTGTTAGTTGTAAGCAGAATACAAAACTGAAGCAATCTCTGTAAGAAGTGGTTAATACAGTTCTAATTGGAAAAACAAAACAAAACCAACAAATTTGTGAGATTTCTGCTGAATAAAGAGTAAGAGAATTATACAGTCTGGACAAGTTGGATGGAAAATTGGCTGGATTCCACTCTTCTGGTCCAGAATTTTTCACTGACTTGCTGCATGGTTTTCCTGTCTGTAAAATGGTGCAGAATTGATGCCTGCCTTCTGAGGGGCTGTAGTATCTCAGCCTAGCAAATTAATTAGATTAATATGCTTAATGGCAAGCATAGGTAACTTCTCACTACTCCATGTAAATAACTTCTCAGAGATGCCAGTAGGTTGTATCTGCTAAAATGTGTCTATTCCTTCCTGGGGTCATGGCCAGAATGTTCAGGATCCAGCTGACCCATAGCAGAACTAACTTCTAAATTCAGATGCTATAAATAGCAGAATTATGGAAAATATAAGAGTGTAATTCTGAGAGAATGAAACCAAATCATTAGAATAATTCTTGTGTGCTACTCTTCATTAGCTACAGACCATCATCAGAAGGGTCATTTTTTTATCTGAACCAGGTTGTGATGTATCTGCATTTTTTAAAAGTTACCAGTGGGTTTTCAACAGAGATGTCCTGAATTTTTTTATTTTCTCAGTCTCCTAGAAATGCAATTCCATTACAAACTGCAGGTATTATGAATAGAAAGTCATTTGTTTGAAGAGCATTTAATAGAATAAATGGTAGAAGTATATTTGTAGTTCATAAAACTGCTACTGTGGAAGAAGAGGTAGAGCCAAAAGTGCAATTTTTTAATGTATAAAATTTTTTACATATAGGTTATATTTACTTTTTTAAATCACATAGGAGAGTGAAAGCAAGCTTTGCAAAACCACAGACAAGATGCTCAGCCATTTATAGACTTGCATTGTCAGCACACTCTGTTTTGCAGTCAATTGTTACTTGTCTCCTACACTTGAAGACAGAGGCTTGGTGTTCTTTCCCCCTCTTTTCTTCCCAGTCTGCACAGCTAATTGCACACATTAATACAGTGGCATCTGATTAAAAATGAGAGCATGAAATTTAAGAAAAAAGTAAGTGTCCCTAACATGTCAATAAAATTAAATAACATCCTTCCCCTTCTAGATTTTCTTAAGCCCAGGATTTCCTGTGTTCTTTCAGCAGTGCTTTTAATGGGCTTTGAGCTCATCATGTTATATTGCATTGGGGATAATCTCCATATGGTGAAGGTCCTGCCAGCCCTACCAGAAGGGCATTGCTATTCCTCAGTAGCTTGGAGATTTTGAACAGAATCGTGGGCAATGAATTCTAAAAATTACAAACATATTCAAGTCCCTGCTTTCAAAATGATGAACTTTTTCACAATTAAGGGCATTGCTTGCAGTGTATCATCATTTTTGGAGCTATTTTCAGCTATTACTCTCTTTGTCAAAGTGAACCCTCCTGGGGATAATGTATTAAATGAGGGTGAAAATGGGTACCTTCAGCGTGAGTGCGCTGGAATTAAATTCATAATGCATTACCACAATTGTAAAGATATTGCTGAAGAAGTTTTTATCATTTTGTATTTGAGGACTACTTAAAAAAGTATAATTGAACCAACAACCATGGCGTGATTTTAGGAATGTGTGAGAACCAAAGGTCTGATTTCATTCATCTGAAAGGATTCTACCCAAATCCCTGAAGGCCTAATGAAATAATGTCTGCCCAAATCATGCCATATCATCATGGTATAATGAGCCATAAATTATTCATAATGTTTTTTGTGGAGGGGAAACCTCTTTCAACTTCAGGGATTTGTACCAGTATTTAGAAAAGTGGTTTTTTTTTAAATTGGTACTTGGAATGGTTACAGTGTTTCCCACATTTATCTTTGATTTCACTCATTTGTACCATAGTGTTAACTTGTTGATACTAGTGAGCTGTTCATAGTCTGACTATTAAATATCTGTAGCTTGTTATTAAATTTTTACTCCTGTGATGACAGAGGCAGTCTTGGCATGAGCCACAGATCTTGAAATCCCCAGGGAAGTTCCCATTGCTGTTTTTGGGCACTGCCTCCTTGACGTGGAGTTCAGTGCCTCCTCCCAACAGAGCTGCTGGCTGAACTGAAGTCATCCCTCAGGAGGAAAAGAGGAGAGGCCAGGCTGGCACTGCACACCAAATGCAGCTGGAGATGCTCAGAGTTAGAGCCCGGAGTGGCTGCAAACCCTGCATTGTCTGTCACCCTGTCAGCTGGGAGGGAGGTGGCACGTGGGGCCCAAAAGCCCCTATTCCAAAGTCTTCAAACAGGGCAAGGGAAAAAACAAAAACACCACCCAAAAAAGAGGTGTTAAAGCTCTGCTCTGTGCTCACACATGTGTGCGCCTAATTTTACAGTAACCAGCAGCTCCATGTGAGCTGGAGGGAGAAATGGGAGAAGGCAGAAGGGCTCAGCCTGTGCTCACTGTGCAGTGGGTCCAAGCTGGCCTCCCTAAGCCCTGCTTTGAAAACACTCTAAATACTGTGTAGTCCTCAGGATAACCCCAAATTTTAAAGTTTTACTGTTGTTTCATGCTGTTTACTTTAGTCAATAAGGGTGAACAGTATTAGGACACTCCACAGGCATATCTTTTCAGCATGTAGAGTCTCTCCCTACAATGGCATACATTAAAATACATTTCTTTGTCAGGCAATGAAAATCATGCATAAAAAGAGTACTTCAGAACACCTACTGAACAATCAGAAATCTCCCTTAGACTACTCTTTTTAACAGAGCTGTAATTTTACAATCTATGATATTAAAATGGAGTTTGGAAACGATAGTATTTCTATGTGAAATGTCAGAATGGCAAAAGAAAAATGCTATGCTGAGAACTAAGAATTATCCCAGCTTTCTCAGTTTGGATCCAACTAAATCTATCAAGATAAGTGACAGGTGATTTATACTAACAAGGAATTGTCTGAGAGGAAAAGAGAACTGAAAGAGAATTGAATTGAGACAGACATGAGTGAGCAGAACAAGACACTTGAATTTCTCAGATGTGTCTAAGCATGTCATTGTATAGACAAGAGCTAAGGGAGCAAAAAGAAATCACTGATCAAGCACAGAGGCAACTACCAAACAGAAACCAGGAAAAAAAACACTCTGGAGAAACTAATTTAAGTATTCTGGACAAAACTAGATAATGAGGAATGTACCTTAACATCAATTTATTCCACTGACAGCCTTAAAATGTCACCTGTGTATTTTCTAAAAGCATTTATCACCATACTTTAAATCATAGCTAATGAAACTGCAGCTGGTGCAAGAGGAGCATGGTTTGCAGAGAAGTTGAAGCTGCCTGTGGGGCCCTGCAACACATCACTGGTGCTGTCTGGCCTCACTGGAACAAGGAGCTCTGAGCTCAAACTGGCATCTCCCTTCCCAGATTTCTTGGGAAGAAGAAATATGTGAAATCCTGTACCTTTTTTGGGGGGTGGCAATGCTTACAGCATGCACGGTCTGTAGCACAGTGACCCTTTCTAAAGGAAAATACCAACATTGTAATAGGTTTGATTTTTAACTTGTGCTGTTGCAAAAGGAGGATGTGTTCCAAAAAACTAAGAGAGCTAATGGTTCAGGTGCCAATAAAGCACGAGCAGCTTTTCAGGCCTGGCCTGTTGCAGGGCTCAGGGGGTGCTGCAGGAGAGGCAGAGCAGAGAGCAGCCCATAGAGGCAGGCATGGAGCTGCTGCTCCCCGGCTGCCAGCCCTGGGGAATCCTCACGGCGTGAGGGGACAGCTGGGCAGGGACAAGGCCACCAGGCCACCTGACCACTGCCCCCAGAACAGCCAAGGGGCAGAGGGACAGGGGAGTGTCCTCGGGTGAGCTTGGGGCTCCCAGCTGAGCTCAAGGGGCTTTAGGCAAGGGCTCGGCAACCTGAAGTGCACCAGGAAGGGGATTTAACAATGAGATTGGCTTAGGTTTTCACACTTCCATTTTGTGAAAGGCAAGGAATATTCTGCTTGTTGAGAGGTTAAATATAAAAGCTTGTCTCTGGTGCAGCGGCCATTATTCTGTTGCAGTGTACCTTTCTCTTTTTTGAAGTGAAAAATTCATTACTTCAGACCAACTGTTCTTCTTTTCCTTCTTTAACGTTTTTAAAATGATCTTTGAAATTCTAGAATAAAAAGCTGGGAAGAAGTGTCAGAGCTGAACAGATCCAGCTCCTACACTGTGGTTCCAGCTTGCATAATTAGATCTTCTAAACTTAATTAAATCTTCTTTTAGTGCTGTTCAGACCTGTCTTCAGCTTTCCATTTGGTTACATAATAAACCTGTATGATTGTTTAATTACATCAACTGTGTTGGTTGGCTGAGCTGAAATCAGGTTGCTTACTTGAACACACAGCATTTGAAAGAGAGAGAGAGCATTTATTCTCATTTTCTTCCCTGCATGCTTCAATGTGTGTAGTGCTCACCTGTGCCTGTTCATTGTTTCTAAGTAATTATTGCAATTTAAGATCCATTTAATTATAACTTGTGATATTTATTTTATTAATAAGTCAAAAGAGTATATATTTCTCCAGTCAGTACAATGAATTCTTTTTATGATAACAAGGGAAATTCTCTTTTCAGTAATGATGGCTACATTCTGGTAATTTATGGAGCCTAATTGGAATATTTCTTGTCGCAGTCTTTAAAAATAACTTTTTGGGTGCATTGCCAGTGCATTCTAATGCCAGTTACTCATACAATTTGTCTTATGGATGCCACTGTGCCGTGCCTCTGTGAGTATTAAAAATTCTGACTGTCATTGTATAGATGCTGTTAAATGTTAAAACCATCTGGGAATGTCTCAATCAATTAGTTTTGTGCAAACATTAGATGCAGAAAAATAGCAGTGAATTCCATCTTCAGCTTATGCTGTAACTATGAATGCTTTAGTCCTTGTGGAAACTTTCTGAATTTTTAAAAAAGTTTAAGGTGATTATAAGGAAAGCTGACAGGTTTAGGTCTAGAAGTTGGAGCAAGTATCTATTTAACATTCATACTTAGGAAGTCTGTCTAAGAAATAGCAGAATTATGCAATTTGTAGCCTTCTGCATTGCTTACTGTATCAAGGGTATGTTTTGCAAGTTGAAAAGGAAAGAGAAATCCATTTACTGCCTGGGTAGTTCCATTTTGTGTTTACATGTAGTTTACAGGGAAGGAAACGCATTTTTCTTCCCTCTGGAAGAGCTGACTCTCATATCCATTTGCAGGCTGTGTGTTATCTGCTGAAGCTGGGAGACAGTAAATACTGCCTATAAAGTGTAGTTCCTATACTGAACTACAATAAATACTCAGATTCTGATATTTTCCAAGGATTCTGATGCTGAGCAGCTTAACTGAAGCACAGCAAGCAGCAGCTTGCTTCACACTCAGTTTCCCAACAGATTGTTTTCTTTTGAGGCTAATAATTTATCAGGGTGAGCATCTTCCTGACTCTCACCCAGAGGGGCTGCTGGTGTCTGGGCAGAGAAGCAGCTGCCCTCAGCACGTGGCTGCAAGGCTGGGCAGCTGAGGGGCACCACGGGCACAGGGCAGCCAGGACAGGGCTGTGCTTCCTTGCACTGCTGCTCCCACCCCTACCATGGATGTCCCCAGACAGAGGAGTCCTGCATGGGCACAGCTGAGCCACATTTGCGTTCACCTGGTCACTCCTGATGAACATCTTTGGGGCTTGGTTTGTTCATTTTTGAGGGATCTCAGTGAAAGCATTTCTTTGCTCCATGTGTTCTGTAATCACTGATGACTTTTATCCAGTTTTCCTTCAGACACTGAGACACATGAATGTCCCTTTATGGACAATAGGTCTTTTCCCCAGTACATTGTGTTTATCAGTGTGCCACAAAGCCTGCACCAGCAGTGGGAGTGGGACTCTTCCCTGTGTGCTCCTTCAGAGCCCTGGTGGATCTGCCACTGTCAGCTCTTTGGGGACAGAAGAGCTTCAGGGGGGCACAGAGCACTCAGCATTCCCACTGCCTGCCTGTGCCATTGTGCTCCCTCAGCTCTGCTGAGCCTGGCTTTGCTCCTGCCCAGAACCAAACAGGAGGCGCAGACTGAAAAATAACATTGTCCAGTGTGCCCATTTAAAGGCACTTTCTGTAGATTTTGCTCTAAGTGCAAGGAACAAAACCAAGTGGCTTTGAGTGGAACACAGAAATATCAAGAACAGAGAGTTCATGTCCCTTGACCTGCTGACTAGAATACCAGCTATTGTATTAGCCTTTTCTAGCCTTTTTTACCCTTCCTCTTCTCCCTCAATTTCAACCAGAAGTACAATCCACTTCCAATCAAGAGCAGTGTGGAAACCCCATCAATTCCTGCTCCATCTGTGGCTGCCCCTGCAGATCCCAAGTGGAGGAGCCCCTGGGGTGAGAGGCTGGGGCTCCTCTTTGTGGGGCAGTGATGGAGGAGCTTTGCTGCCAGGACAGAAGGGATGTGCCAGCACCAAACCTGAAATGCCCCTCAAAAATAGCAGCATCTGCTGGAGTCATCAGGATTTACTTTTGTTAAACGTGGAATGTTGCTTGCCATGACTGCAGCCCTGTTTCATTGACTGCAGCCCCTCTTTCAGGGGCTCTAAAGCACCTCACCTGTGTTTGACCTGCCTCTGCCACTGTCTGTGACAAGATTAGAGAATGTAGTTGGAAATTATAGACCCAAATAATCTGCAGAGATCAAAAGAGAAATCCCCATACAACTGCATATTGTTGCTATCAAATCTTTGAATCACAGTGATTCTAAAAGAATTTGAATCAGCTTGTAACTTTATTTTTTAGTCTTATCTAATACTGTCTGCTGGAGAAAATACAGGGAAGCTCTGATAACACACACACATGTACATGTAGCTTGAGCAAAGATCAAGGTAGCTGCTGAGGATTTGGCTGGCAATTATTCAAGCCTTAGGACACCATTTTCTTGAAAATACACACAAGGGAGAAATGAAAAAAAAACATAATAAATTATTAATTTTAAGGAAATTAATATGCTAGCTGCAAAAAATAATCACTCTGAAATGCAAATATGGCTAGAATAGTTTAGCTGGTTAGATTTGTTATCATTAAAACTATTTATGGAAGTATATGTTGTCATAAAAGTTAGCTTTGGATACACAGCTGCTTCTGCTTTAATTCTACATGAATTAGGTAAATACAAATTGTGTTATTTCCTACAAACATTTTAGGCTCTAATTTTATTTTTATTTTGACCTGAATGCTTTTTCTGTTTATATTTGTAATTCTCCAAGGTATAACTAGTGTTTCATCTGCTATACAAATACAGTATTTGCTTATTGCTGAGAAGGAAACCTTTAAATATTTAAAAAAGTCATGTTATGCTTGCAGAAACAGAACAGAAAAAGTTTTGTAAATCAAAATGCTGAATAATGTGTTTTTAAGGAAAGTGTGATGAATTATAACTTTTTCTCACATGTATGTGCTTTGAGTATAATGGTCCTTTGGACCTCATTTATGCTGCAGACTATAAGTAAATCAAGTTACTTTATTATTTTAATTTTACCCATTCTCAACTACTTCTCTGTGTTGAACATGCTTGCCATTAAAAACTTGCATTTCAAAACCATCCAGGCAATTATCTTTGACAAATTTTAAGCCAGAAATACTTACTTAGAAAAAGTTAAGGCTGTTTCTAATCATTGGGGTTGATTGCACTAATAATTTTCTTCTGTGGGAGATGCCAGTGGGTGTCCCAGGGTGGCTCCAGTCAGTTCCTGGAGGAACTCTGTGCCACTGGAAATAGGTGCAGCCTTCAAACGTGCCACCTTGTGATCCTTGCCTCAACAGAGACAGCAGCAAGACCTTTTTCAGATAAATTAGATATTTTGAAACCTGAGAGCAACCTTTTTTGCCTCATTGGTAGATAAAGAAGCTACAGTTGGGTGGTAGTTTTATAGATTGTTGTCATCTGTGTAACAAACTAGCTGCTGATAATTAATTTGACCAGTATTCTTTGGGAAAAGAGTGTTCACTCATCTTTATTTGTTTGAAATCTGGCTATTAGAACAGGAGAACTGGTAAAAGGTGTTTTGAGTCCTGGGATTTCAGCTTCAGACATATCAAAGTAAAAACGAAAATACCACAAAACTGAAGCCAGAAAATGGAATTTTTTCACAGCAGTGCTCTCAGAAGTTGATCTTCTGGCAGTTCACCTGAAGATCTGTTAAATTCCTTGGCACAGGACTTGTTAGAGGGTTCTGGGTGGTTGGTGTATCATTTGTTCCCATGGAGATCACAGTCACATAAAGGGCTCCTAGAGCAGCTGAAGTTGTTATGGAGTTGGGTGGATTGACCATTAATCTGACTGAAAGAAAAAGAAATATTTCTTTTATTGCATAAGAAAGATTCTATATGTTTATAAATCTCCAACTTAGTACAAGGAGCCTGTTGAGTAATTTCTGTGTTAAAATTCTGTATGCTCTGATTGTGATGCTTATCCAAGGCACTGTTTCTCCAGCTGTGGGGTGTCCCACTTCTTGAAGACAACAAAAGAATGCTAAAGGAACTGGAAATGAGAAGAAAATGTTCAAAATATTCTACCAACTATCTCAGAGTTTGCAGGGAGATGGAAACAGAGCCAAAAGCGAGGTTGTATTTTCAGTAGGTCTGAGAAATACTGATGGCAGGAATTCTTAAGCAGCTCCTTTCCTCTTTATATTCAGATTGCTAAACAAGGATATTTGAACTTCTTTCTGTGCATGGAAAACACAGAGGGAATCTGATGGATATTTCTATTTTAATTTGAAAGACTACAGCATGTCAGGGGAACATGTGGGAAAGAAATATTATGAAAGTGTGTAATCTATTTTAAGCTAACATACTGTAGTAAGTGTAAATGAGTGGAAAAATAATCGTAGCAGTCTTTGAATCACTTTAACACCAACACTGACTCACATATTTTGAAATTGCATATTCTGCCTCATCCACATTCTGCCTCCTTCCTTGCTGTAGTGAATGTCTGGGTAATACCTATTGATGCAGATGGTGGTACTGCCACTTGTACCTTTCAGTAATGTTCCCTTTCAAGCTGTGGTTCTGTGTTGATCCCTTGCCAAAATTCCTTCCTTTGGTATAATTAATACAGGAGATGCCAAATACTTGCCATTTTGCCTGTGTTTCATTTACCTGGCCTTATTCCATTTTGTTCTTGCAGGTAAATTATTCTGGGAATTATTGGGGGTGCAGGGGAAAACTGATGTTAATGAAATGCAAAATTTAGCCTTCCTTGGCTTTGTTTTCAATTACTATTTTTTCATTTTAATAACGCTTGTGGCAGACTTCTAGTTAAAATGAATACTCAGAATTCTGTCTTATTTTGTGACAATCTCAGTAATTACTTTTCTGGATTTGCACTTTGGAAAGTTCTGTGTTTGGGTTTCTTTCTCTCACTGCCTCTATCACAGGTTGCTGGAGCTCCTGGCTCCATCAGGGGTAAATTTCTACCTACAATGTGTTTGTATCTGTCACTTCTGACTCATTCATTGTCTTTTGTATTGGGAATAAAGGACACAAAAAGTGAACTTCTTTGGGTGTCTGAGAAGACAGAAATCTGCACTTTAGTACAGTTAGCTTTTAAAAAAAATGTGGGGGTGGAGGGGCAGGAGAGAGGGATTACTCTGGAAAGCCTCACAGATTATACATCTGCCCCTGTAATTTGAACTGGGACTTAACACAAAACTAGTGAAGTTGATTGAGTAACTTAATAGTGGCAGAATAATCTCCCTTTTTCAGTGAAATATGTCTTGGAAACCCTCCCTCACTAACCACCCCCTCCTCTTCAAATGTTTGAATGCTGCTTGCTGTACTTGCCAAATATCAAATTAAACACCTGCATGGTTGTTATGCACAGCTGTATCCATCTGCTGAGCATGCCACTTGCCATTTGCTTTGATTAAGAGCAGGTTAAGAGACTTTAATTAAATGAAGTCCATAATACAGTGAAGCATCCACCTCTGCAGCCTCTTGCCTTGATTATATGTTTCTCTGCTTTTCTCCTTGAAAAAGACAAGCTATTGACTCCAGAAGGGATACAATTTAATGATAACAATAGATAATGATTTTTCAATTTAAATATAGAGCACACTGAGGCTGAAACATTGGCTGGGATTCTGTGAAGCCCTGGTTCTTTCTGAAAGGCGTGAGATGGGGCTGACAGCCTTCTTTGGAGAGGCAGATGCTGTTTGCTGGTTCTGCTGCCACCATGTAGCACAGTCATATTGTACTGGCCCTAAAACACAACAGAAAAGACATACCTGAGGTGAAGAACAGCCCTCACCCCATTTTGTGTTGTTCAGTATGGACACATGAACCCATCTGTTCTTTGTCTCAGCAGGTATCCCAAGGCATAAATGAATAGTGAGGAAAAACCCTCCTCATTTCTTTTGGTTATGAAATAAGATTTTTTTTGTTTGTTTTGGTTTTGGTTTGGTTTTCACTCTTCCTGAAACCATGGTTATCTGTGAGTTGAACCGGGAATATGTTAGGAATTATCCATGGAAAAGCACATAAACCAAGAAAATATTTCCTAGAACTCTGTCATAATAGGCACATTTCCCTTTGGATGCAAAACAGTATTGCAGAGGTACAGCTCTAAATGGCTCCTGAGGGCACTGAGGAGAATGACCCCAGTCCCATCCCAAATAAACATTACAGCACCCAATCAGAACATGCTCCTGAGTCACAAACTTTCTTCCTTCTAATTGCTGTGACTCAGCAGATTGGCATCTTAATGAGAATTAGCTATGTTGAAGTCAACAGTGATGAAGTGCATGCAATAATTGCTGTGTACATTTAATACAGATATTCTGCTGTACAGCACCTTTAGCCTGACAGCAGCCATGGTCTGCAGTTTGCAGTAAGAGGAGCAATCAATGATACACTTAAACAAAGACAAAACTTATGTGTGCATGTGGTTATGAAATCAGAGTGAGATATGGGGGCACAGAGTCTAGCTAGCTGTTAACAGTCTGAATTTTACAAATGAAAAGAGAATGATAAATTAGTGACAATAATCCTTGAGTGATTTTGTTTGGTTCTTGGTGGTCATTTTTCTTGAAGGGAAGCCCAGAAGACCTCTCTGGAGTGAAACTGTGGAACTTATAAGCAACTATTGCTACACATTTCTGTTATTCAAAAAAAAAGTAAAATAAATTAATCTGGATTGCACCAGAAAATTGCTGAAAAGTAGTCATGGGTGAAATGAAGCTTCAGTTGTTGTTTTGCTTGTTTGGGAAATATTAGGGAACATCTGTAGCTAGAAGGTATGTCCAGAGTAATTTTCTGGCTTTTTCAGTGCTGTTCATCCCATTTCTAAAGGCAATAAAGTGGAATAAAGAACTTCAGAAGGGCATTTAAACAGAACAAGGCTGAACCTTTGCATTGAGACTGTGCTTGGAAAAAAGGGTACAACATATTAATAGAAAAAACCTTACCAGGATTAGAGAGAAAAGACAGACTTGCTTTTCAGTCTAATGGCAGTCAGTTTTTGAATTCATGTCATGTTAAGAGAATATGTAACTTTAGATCTGAAATGCATTTATTTTTACCTCTTTGTCTTATGACATTTACTTTCCAACTTAGCTTGAGTGTCTTCTGAAACTTTTTGCTTCTTTTCCTCACATTTTCATATACAGGCCTAGCAGACACAAGGTACAAGTGAAAGTAGGAAAGAGCAGGTTTCAAAAGAATCCTCCTCTAGAACACAGGCAATTTGTTGAGACCTCTAGCATTTTTATATCTATTAAAATTTTATCTAACCACATCTTCTGCAGAAGTTTGGGACTGATTTTGGGTATGAGAGATTGCTTTGTTCAAATCCTGCAATGAGCAGTATAAAGAATGTCAGAATTTTGTTATAAGCATTATCTATGGAGGTTGTAAATGAGCCTTTCCTAGGTGAGTCTTGATATCTTCCTAGAGTTTAAAACTGCAGTTAGGCTGTAATAAATGTTGTCTTTCTGACCTTCTCAGCTTATTGAAATAGTGCTTTTCTGAATGCATAATGTTTTTAACATTGATTGACATTTGGGAATGTGTGGCTTTTCCTCAAGACTCAATAGAAATTTTTTTAAAAAAAATTTGAAAGCTCTTATTTCATAACCAAAAGAAATGAGGAGGGTTTTTCCTCACTATTCATTTATGCCTTGGGATACCTGCTGAGACAAAGAACAGATGGGTTCATGTGTCCATATTGAACAACACAAAATGGGGTGAGGGCTGTGCTTCACCTCAGGTATCTCTTTTCTTATAAACACAGGGAATATGTGAGTATGCCCAGACCTCATTCTGACCAGAAGTTTTATCTTGGACATGAAAATATTTCTATGCAAGATGACCCAGATTTATGGCCTTGTAAGAATGTGCTTTCAATAAATCTGCCTTTCCAGTGAAAGGAAGGAAGCATTTTGCCACAATCTTCTGTGCTGGTGTTGGTAATGATTCAGTTGAGCTCGAGAGGAGCCAGAGGAGCTGGGCATGTTCCCACTGCTGAGCAGCAAATTCAGAGCCACATTCTGTCTTCAGCAGGAACCCCACTGGATACACTCCCAGTGCCTGGCCAGAGGGTTGGTTTTCTGGTGCAGCAGGAAGCCTCTCTGCATGATTCCCTGGCTGGAAATATGCAACAAGGGTCCAGAATCCTGTGGGAGCAGTTCAGGTTGCTGTTTGCCAGGTTCTGGGTCACCTTCCTGAAAGGAAAAGCTGATCTCTAAGTGGTAACTCCGTCCCCAGCCTGACACACTCCTCACACCTGTGGCTCCTCTCAGGAAGGACATCTGATCTTCCTCAAGGCAGATGTGGATGGGCATGGTCATTGTTCAGCACTTGGTGCAGACTTCAGCTTTCTCAGTAATATGGAAAAAAACTTCCACTGCCACTGCAAATGGCAACAACTATCAACAAAACCATTTATAAAAAAAATGACACCAGGATATCAATCAAGTTGACAAGTTTTACAAAACTGACCTTTGTAAGCCAGAGAGAAGTGGGTGAAAGTCACTTTGCATTCTGAATAATACCCATAAAGAGCAGTGCAGGTACTGCAGGCACTTTAACAGTGTGGGCACAAATGATCTGTGGTGAGATCTAGATGATAACAAGAAAAGTCTGTCTATTTTCTCTATCCAGCCCTGAAGCTCTACAAACTGACCTCAGAACTGAGGTTTAAAAAGAGTCTGTAACCTTAGCACCTAATAATGTTGTGGTGTTTGAATGTGTTCTTTGAAATCACATTGGAAGTTTAGAGCACTCTATGGGAATTTTATATTTATTTAGCATCAAAGATTATGAAAATAGAATTATAGGAAAAACCCAAAGGTTATGAGTGAGCCAGAGTCAGAATTTGCTGCTTTATCTTACTCCCATGCAGTAGCAAAATCCTGCCTTAGATTTTTTTTTTTGTTTAAATGCTTTCAAAAACAGCATTAATGATCCAGATTAGGGGGGAAATAAGTCTAGAATTTATCATAAGGTGCCAATAGGACCCTGCCTAGCTAGGACCAGCAAGAGCAAGTTAATTAGACTGTGCCCAAGGCTGGGACAGCTGATGATGTGAAACTGCAGGCTGCAGCTGGGAGTTAATGCAATTCATCATCAGCTGTACTGAGCTGCAGATAGAATCCAGAGCTGTGCTTGGCTGACTGAGTTGGACTGGCTTGAACCTGGAAGGAGCAGTTCAGTGAAGACAGGCTCCAGAAGGAGAATGCTTAGTGTTTAGCCCAGTCCTTCTACCTCCTGTACTGTTTCCCATCTGATCCTTTCTACCTCAAATCAACTTTATTTCAATTGATAATCTACTGACCAAAAATAACCCATTTACCTGGTTCTCTGCATCTCACTGTTTGCCAAAATTATTTTGAAATTTGATTTTTTTCTGACAAATCTATTGATAGAAAAAGCAAGCAGACTCAACAGCACGTATGTTCTCTAGCAAAACAAAAGTGCACATCTTCAGTATAGGAGGGAAAAAAAGATAAGGGGAATGTGGGGCAGCAATTGGACAGAAACTGTTATTCTAAGTACTTTTTGCCTTGGTACTGTGGTTCAGCAAATCATCTGAGGCTCTCTAACCCAACTTCTGCTTGTATTCTGAAATTTGCAGGTCCATAATTATCTGATATGTACCTCTGGCTCGCTGTGAGCAGTCTTAATTCTGTTTAAAGTGTTAGCTGTCTCTGATAATAAGTTATTATACAGGCCACCAAAGAACTGACATCTCTTGTAAATGGACACAGCAAGAATGCAGCAAACAACATCAGTGGTGTCCTGGATAGGAGAGGAGCACAGAATTCAGTGATTTATTTCTCTGTCACACTTTCACTGCCTTCATGCTTTAAGGCTTTTGTCATTCCTGCTCCATTTGGGGAGATGTAGTCCCATCAACTCTAGGCCAAACTGATGATGTCTCACTTGTATCCACTGTAGCTGTGTCTGTAGATCTGTGGAGATTTGTCTTTTCCTTGTGTTTTTTTTTTTTTTTTTTTTTTGTT
>VYZP01011572.1:0-95296 GCA_013400635.1 Hypocryptadius cinnamomeus | reverse complement strand
TTGTTTGTGGTTGGTTTTTGTGTTTGTTTTTTTTTTTTTGTTTGTTTGTTTGGGTTTTTTTTGAGGAAAGGATAAATAAGGTCTGTGTGCTAAAGGATTCAAATCCAGTTGACCATGCCCAGCTCCCAGCCTGTTTCCAGCCTGCCATGGCCTGAGTGCAGAAGAATATCACTCCTTTCACAGAAACACAACGTGGTTGGCAGCCAAAGTTTCCCACAAGAGACTTCTTCAAAGTCAATCCCAGTGTGATCAGGAAGGGGAGAGCACAGGAAATGGGGCAGCCAGGAGCTGGGTTTGTGGCCTTGCTGTGACCTGCCCATAGTGTGCTCATTCCCAGGAAAGAAGGTGAATTCCAATTATTTGTCACTCCACTGCTGCCGGTTCTTTTCTGTTGAGCTGCCAGAGCTACACCTTGTGTTGTGAGGCACTGTGTGAAGATTCACTAGAACAAGCACAGATTCTGTTCAGGGCACTGTCTGCCCATTTTTCCCTGCCTATATCTTGTTCATTCAAGGTTTGCATCAGAAAATATTTGGAGCTGACATAAAAAGAGGTGAAGAATTTCAAACTCAGTTATGCTGAGAAAAATGCCATCAGAGTTTTTTTTAATAAACAGATAATGGCAGTTCCCCTCCCCAGAGCAAAGACACACAGTGTCAATAGAAACAATTACTGTGTTGTAATTTAATTTGAAAGGCTACTGGCAGACAAACAGGCGAGCAGTTTAGCAAGACTGATGTAAATGGTGGATTATTTGGGATAGATGTGGATCTAGTCTAAAACCAGGAGGCTGCTCTGTGTGTCTCATGTAAGTATTGAGAAAGACTTGAGTTAGAGAAAGTGACATTTGTTTTTCTCAAATGTCTCTGTTTATAAAGCCTGCAATTGAACTGAAATAGGACCTGGATCCAAAACTAGTAATAGTAAATTGTTTTCCCAAACTAAATTCAAACTATGAGTTTTTCTAATCCCTATCAAGTTTTGCCTTTAACTTTGCTTTGAGATGTCTGATGTAGGAACTCTAATTTAATCATGTGTAACAATCAGTTGTAGCAACACTATTACTTCTTCAAATCATGATAACCCAGGTTTGCTGAGAGATTATAAAGTGGGATACTCTCTTATTCCAATAAATACAACAAATTGCTTTAAATAACTTGCCTTAAGGCAAATCTACAAAGGTGAAAGTTCCTGCAAATCCTGTAGTGCTTTCCCAGTGTTATTCTTTCATTGAACACAGTGGTTACAGTGTGTAGATATGTGATCAGTTTTCTTTGAAGCAGTTTAATGAACATAAAAGTTTTGTTCTGAGCCTTAAAGGGCAGTAAAGTTTATGGCATATCATGCAGCCAGCCTTCTTCCTAATAGCAGCCAATCATAAACTTAATGTTTTAAAAATTGAGAGCTTATGCAGATGGCCCAGGTGTAAACACAGAACACAGTGTGCGCCTTGGTTCCCAAAATCTACAGGTTAGCCTCACACACCAAACAATTCTCACAGACTGTGTTTCTGCAGTTCCTGGCTATTAAGCATATGAGCATTTGTATTTCTTTTAAACTAATTTGATAGAGATAATTTTGGCCAGGCTGTGTTCAGGGGGAGTGGTGATCTTGAAACTTTATCCTTGGGTATGTTGAAGTCTGGAGAGCTGGGACATAAGTCATGGAAATGCTTGCAAGTCTGCTTTCCTACAACCCTTTGGCAGTCTGGATTCTTACTTTGTCTGCAGGGCACAGATTAGACTGGGGCATGGAGATGCAACTATCACTGTTTCAAAGTGACTTCTTTTCTACAATGTCTGAGTTTCCCTTTAAAAATGGAGTCTAAAGGCTTTTCTGTTGAAGAAATCAGGGTGAATTTGCTGTGAATTGATGGCATGCCATCTTTTCTGCTTCACATACTCCTTCATGCAGTCTCTGTGGTCATGGTTAAAGACATTCCCTGTCCCCTGCCTCTCCCAAATGAAATAGTTATAAGTGATGGAGAGATGTCAGCTAAACCTGAAGGGAACCTGCTGTGGTGGTGTGGAGAGCCACAAACTGCCTTATTTATCCTGGCACGACGTTAATCAGCTGTCCTGCACAATCAGTTACTTGTCACCCTTGGTAACAATTTAATTCTCCCTTGGAAGGGGGAGGGAGAGGATGATGGATATTTATGGTTCCCTCTTTGTGACCTCTCATTTAGTGCCACCACGAGAAGGCAGGAGCTGCCTTCAGCACCAGCACCACCTCAGGTGTCCAGAATACACTGTCTGGAACAGGCTAATGAGGAGCCTCCATGGACTCAATTCATTAATTATAGACATCAATAACTCACTTATTGCAACTTTCTCAGCTTCCAGGGCATCCTTTCCTTTACATGAGTATATAGCTATGCATATATCTGCATTTCCCTCTTCTCTGCTTCCTGCTGAAGGAGAATTTAGTATTTAGTCATACAGTGGGAAACAATGGTTTTGAAAAAAAAACCAAAACAACTATCACCTTGCTGAATTACAACTGTGGATTCAGTTGAACTTTAAGAGGTGATGATGTTGGGGGCCATTTCTTAATATGAAGAAAATCATACCTGCTATTCGTAGAGATAAAGGCTTCCATGTGGGATCAGTCAAAGGGAGACAGAAATAAGTTCATATAAGTGGCAAAATCAGTAAAAAAGAGAGGAAAAAACAGAAATATTCAACCAGACTAGCAGAAAACCTTGGACATGCATAAAAAGGCAGCTCTAAAGGCACATGGAAGAGGGGTGGGTGTCTGTAATAGCAGCAGCATCTGAGGCAGAAATGAGGGCAGTGGTGCTAGCCGGGACAGGAGCAGATGCCGAAATAGCACCAGCAGTGAAATCTCCTCTCACTGCACACCCAAAGCACACATTTAGGGGTGGCTTAATGGACTGTGAGAGAGCAAACAGACCATTATGGTCCATTGTACAAATATGTGTTGGGATAAATGGTGCTGTGCAGGAACAGGGGCTGCTGTGTGTTTTCAGCAGCCCTGGAGCCAGGCCATTCATGAGCAGCAGCCTCTCAGCAGAGGGGCCTCTTTTCCCCTCTGAAAGTGCCAGCAATTAACGTTTTTGTAATCAAACCACTCCAAAATTTCCAGATAAACTTTTCAAGTTTTTATGTATTATTTGTTAGCTTAGTTTAGTATTTTCTTTTCCAATGGGAAATACTTTTGATACCAAATTTCTCTTTCTTAAAGGATGAATATGCTCCTTAATACATTTCCTGGACTCCAGGATGACTTTCGCAGTTCCTCTTCCTTTTCCTTTACAAAATTTGCAGCAGGTACACATTAGCTGTTGCAGGTACACATTCTCCCTTTGAATTACATTGCACTGCAGCAACTTGTAATGGCAGAGAACCATCCTCTTGCCCCCTAGAGTTACCCAAGCATTTATCTGTGTTTGAAAAATGGTACTTTAATCTTTAAATAAAAATTAGTAACTACAGTTATGTCAGCTGACTTTGCAGTGGGTTTGGATTAGGACTGTGCACATGCAGAATCATTGGATTTCCCATCCAGTCCTTAAAAGTACTCACACATTTTAGCATCTCAATTTGTTGTCTTTATTAGAAATATATATATCTCCAAGCCTCTTGTTGCCTTTGAGCATAAAAATGACAAGAGGGTACTCTGTGAATAGACTGTGTGAAATATAATTTGTTTTAAAGAAATTTTTTTAGAGGAGCAGGGCCTTGATTGAGCAAATTTTGAATCTAAGCATTGCACTTGGGAGTTGCCAGGCTGCAGCAGCAGAGCACTTGCTCAGAGCTGTGCGTGACTGGTTTAACAGTCCATGCATCCTGGCCATCAGGACTGTGTGTCTGTGCTGTGGGCATCTCCCAGCACCTTCTCCCACTGGCCAGGCTCTGACCTCCCAGGCACACCAGCACAGCTCTGCTGCCATTGCTGAGTTGTCTGCAAGTTCCTACCCACAAATATAACCTAAAAATGTCCAAACGATTAATTGTAATAATCAAGAAATGCCCCACCCCCCTGCAAAAATGTCTGATGGTGCCTTTAACCTTGGAGCTAAATTTTAGATCTAAATTCTAATTTCTAGTAAACTTGGGATTAAAATGGAGACGTTGACACAGCAGAATCGCTGCCATAGAGAGAGTAAGTCACACACTTTATTGTAACAGCTCTTGATTGCCTAGCAAAGAAATGCATAATGAATAAACATTATTTTAAAGGGCTTGATAGCACAATGAATTTTTCAGTGGGAGAAACAGAAGACAGAGTATTTAAAAATACATGAGTTTCATATTTGATTATAAGTCAAGAAGCAGCAGAAAGAACCAAGAAAATTGATAGCAATGGCAGCAGGCACCAAGCTTTCAGACTGGAATTAATGAGGTTATTCATAATAGAGAGGGAGTGACATAGTGATTAGTTAATTACTGTGCAGAAACATACAATTAATGCAGAACTGGAATTAGTATACAATGAATTAAAATGCCACATAATGCAAACAACAAAACTAAGAAAGAAACCTTGATTGTTGATTGGAATTGTTGTAACAGGGAAAAGTCTGTTGAAGTCACAATAGTTTAGCTGTGAGCATGTTTCACTTGTGTGATGTGGTGCCAGCCTGTTAACAGGAGTGCTGTGATGGAGAGAGGAGTGGGCACCAATTCCAAGCTCTGCATCTGGGGGCAAACGAGACTGCAGGGCCAGGGGGCTGCCAAGGCAGACTGATCAGAAGCTTGTGTGCATTGGAACAGGAATCTTCTACAACTTGTGATCAAACTGGTAGAAATTCAGCCTGACTGGTGTATCAGCTGTGCTGTCATTGCTGCAAGGGCTGCTGAGGCAGAGGGCAGAGCTGTTGCTGCCGTGGGTCCCACAGCAGAAGCACTCTCACATGGTTCCACGGGTGCAGGCTGGCTGCTTTGAGGCTCATTTAGCACCTTGCAGGAGTGCAGGGGTCTGTCACCATGATATTTTTATGAAAATCCTTTGCTACGATTTTTCTCCTATTCTAGCTGAGGAGCCTCAGGAAAGAAATGTAAACAATTAACTATCTGATGGCTGTGGAATGTGGTCTGGACATTGTTTACCAACAGGTGAATCTGTGATTTGTCCATGTGGATTGTTTCTACTTAATGACCAATCATGGTCCAGCTGTGTGGACTCTCTGAGGGTCACAAGATTTTGTTATACATTCCATTCCTTTCCTTTTCTTTCTAGCCTTCTGAAGGATCTTTCTCTCTATTCTTTTTAATATAGCATTTTAATAAAATATAATATCATAATATAATAAATCAGCCTTCTGAAACATGGAGTCAAGATTCTCATCTCTTCCCTCATCCTGGGACCCTCGAACACACAACCATAGGGGTCAGGGATGGTTTTGCACAGGGCTGCAGGTGTCTGTTCTGTCTGATCTCTGTGCACCATAAAGAACAAGGGCAGCTCCAGGTCAGGAGCAAATGGAGTTTGCCAAGCCAGTCTTTTCCTTCTGAGGAAGGGGGGGTTAGAAAAGGTTCAATTGTGTAAGGGAAGGAAATATCTCAAACTACACCACACCATAACTTAGAGCTGCTCAGGGTCTGCTCTAAGCTGTGTCAGTGAAAAAAGCCTTTTCATTTTCTCTCTTTCTCTCTCTCTATTTATCTCTCTACCTATCTTCTATATAACAGCACTCTTGGTACAGCTGCTGCCCAGCAGCAACCAGCACACTCCAGGCTGCATGGGAGCTGCAGGGACTGTGCTCCAGCTCCCAGAAACCTGGCAGAAGGCTGAAAAACCTTGCTTTGCAGCATCCTGCATTTGGCAGAGCATTTCTGCAGCAGTTCAGAGTTTGAAAGTGTACAGGTTTTTAACTTAGATTGCAGAAAACTGAGCTGGTAGTATTGAAAGATCAAATTTATTCTTTTTTTTTTCCAGTTAGCAATGTAAATAAGAGTGTTATTTTAGAAATAAGATCTGATTTCTATTCTAAGTAATTAAAAAGCAGAAATGCAAAAGTAATTTACAATAGTGTTGTACAAAAAGGGATCCTTAAGGAAATTAGGTGAAAGAAAAATTTGAATAGGAGCATTTTGCAGAAGGTGATTATACGTGGCAATGTATAGTTATGATCACTGTGTTATCTTATTGTATATTTGTTATGGTCTAACATGTATTACACTGGTGATAGTTTAGTTCAGCTGCATTTGACAGTCACTGGTAGTGCATTTTCCTGGGACATAGAACTCTACCCTTTACCCTTTTACTTCAGATGAGTTATGAAGATCAATAAATGAATAGCTACAACACTTTTTTTAAAAAAAAGCATAGTCAAGTATTGTGCCACTTTTATGTCAATACAAAAATATCAGTAGTATATATTGTTACAGGAACCTAAAAACTGTAAATGCTTCAGGACAGAAACAGGAAAACCAATTAGCTGTGATAAATTTAAGTCTGACTGAAAGAAAGCTTTAGTCTTAGGAAATGGTCAAGAGCTACCAAAAAAAAAAAAAAGAACTCATAGCAAAAAAAGAACCCATAGCAGTCTTCTATCGTGGGCCCAATTCAACAGAGAATGCAAACATTTCAGTTTCTCAGAAAGATTCTGCCAGACAAGTGAAGCTCTCTGAAAGCCTTTCATTATGTCCCCCAGAAGCTGTAGGACAGGCACTAATTTTTTCCAGGTAATTTCTGAAGAAGACCTTTTTCAATAATAGTCTGTAAAAAGGTTCACATTTACTAAGGACTTAAATCTGACCCTGTATGTTGAGGGCAGAACTCTAAATTCTAAATTTAATCTCCTGGCCCTGGTGATGCCGACTCGTGGGAAGTGAGGCTCCCAGGCTGTGTGTGACTGCTGGAGTGCTGGGTCTTCCTCTCCTCATGAGCTGTCATAAAATAAATCTTTTCCACAAGGTTTCAACAAAACAATTTCTTCAGAAATGTCCAAATTCATATTATGTCACTCAATCTGCCTTTACCAAATTAGAAAAGAATTCAAGTTTATACAGCCTTATCTCAGGTTTCTTTCTTTTTCTCCTATCCCTTTCCCAACTGCTGTTCCACTGAGAAATTAACTCAGCCTTTCAGTCAGAGTGAGAGCCAGGCTGGGAATTACAGGAAAACCTCAGTTACTAGGAAAGGTATTAGTTTATAATAAAGTGTTGATCCTTGAAACACTTTTTTTTTTCATTTTCCTGTTTGAATACAGTAAAATAAACAGCACCAGAAAACCAAGTACTCTATGAGTTTAAATGGTTGGTTTGTTAATAGTTACAGTATTCTAAGCAACAAAAATAACTGTCTGTGCCTGTAGAAGTTCTTGCAGCAGTATTTTCATGAAATGATCATGCTTTCTCACAGGTATCAGGTGGGTGTGAACTTTCTGAGCTCTGTGCTGTAGCTGAGGAGGAGGAAGAGGGAAACCTTCCAGAGATTTCCAGGCCCAGGCTTCTCTCCTCACCCATAAAGCAAATTATTTACTAAGAACTATTCTCCAAGATGCTTCTGCTCACAGAGGTAAAGCAGGAGATCATGCTGCTCATTTTGCCTGCAGCTCTCTGCCTGGCCTTTTCCTGGAGCTCTTGTTGTGTGTGTCACTGGTGGAGTCTGTGGAAACCAGTGCTGTCCATCTCCTCTCCCTCTGGGTACTTTTATTTACATTACAATGCCAGTATTAGCCTTAGTGCAGGAAGAACTGCTTTTCTGAGATAGGGGCAATTTAAGGTAGAAATGGATTTGATTCGGTGTTTGCAGCCAGGGAAGTAGTAAAATTTTGATCTGTTAAACACACCTATGCAATAATGCTGACTTATATAGAGCCTGTGAGTCTTTTTAAATTAATTTCTTTCAAATATATTTCTCTTGACCATTGGCTCCCAAACACTGTTTTCCCCCTATAGTAAAATATTAACGATGACAACAAATCTCAAAAGCTGGGAAGTTTTGTTTGATTGGTTTTAATTTTCTATTTCTATGGTTGGGTTTCAGCTGAGACCAAACCCCCTAAGAAAGTTAAAGGCTAATTTCAGAGATCTTGAGTCCCTGATTTACCTACACTGTCACAAGAAGCAAGTGGTATTTCAGGCTGCAAAAGAAATCGTCCTTTACAAAACATGTGACAAAATTTTTTCTTTGGTAACATCATCCTGTGTCACCTCGAAAAATTTCCTAGGCTCCATTCTGAGGAAAAAAAATATTTTATCCTAATGGCAAACTAAAAGTAAATTGCTGCAGAGAGTGAGTAGGGAAGGCTTCTGCTGCAGTCTAACAAGAAAGGCATTATTTTACATCACCTCAGATGCCTTTTTTGGTACAGCAAAGACCTGCATCATAAATACAAAATGGTCTGAAAGGTTTGAAACTTTTCACACCACAAAATGCATTATGCAGCTCCATCAAACATAAGTAAAGGCTGTGCCTTTTCCCACCTTGTACGGGTAGGGACAGAAGCTGCAGTTTACCTCAGAAGGAACATTTTCTTCTCTCTGATGTGAAGATTTAGTTCCTTCTGGAAATGGGAAATTTGCAGGTAGATTTGGAAAGTTTCAGCATATTAAATGTTCTTAATGCAACAGGTGCTGGATATGTATTTGACTAGGTAGGCAGCAAAACTGCACTTACTGAGGCAGGGGATATTTGGTTTGGGGGCAGAAAGATTAACAGTCAGTGTCATTATCCCTGTCAGAAAACCAGCCCCTGCTAGCACTCACTCTTACTGGTATTTTAATTGCAAGTATGAGGGGCACTTATTTATAATCCTTTATCTGCTAGTTTCATCTTGGAGTCTGCATTCTCAAACTCAAACAAACAAAAACAACAAACAGCCACTAAAAAGCCAAACAGCAGTTCCCTCATTTTTATCTACAACATTAAACACTAAAAAAGCCTTCACCTTGCACCAGGGTGGATGGCAAATGCTGCCAAAGCTTCATGAAAACCTCAGAAAGCCCAGTGTGGTGGTCCTTCTGTGTTTTGCCAGGCTGAGTCTGAAAGTCCTGTATTGAATTCCCTGAGTTGTGGAGTTACAAAAACATCATCAAGGGATGCCTGGCAATGCACAGCCTCGGCAGGCAGGGACAGAGCAGCACGTCAGGGCTGCCCCTGGTCTGTCCCCACTGCCATCCTCATGCCAGGGATGAATCCATAAAGGAGGAAAGGGTCCTGTGCATCAGGCACACATCCTGCCTCACCTGAAGGATTATCTGCTGTTAAACAGAGCAAAGGTAAACCAAAATCCCTGTGAATAAGCAGCTGAGAAAGTTTTACATACACATCAAATGGTTATTCCAATAGCTTCTAGATGTAGGAAAGCTCTCACTTGAGAGCTATGTATAGAAATGAGGTTGTGTAGAATATATAAATATATTTAATGTATAAATATATAAATATAAATAATATTTTTGTACAAAAATACCATTTTGGGGTTATTGCACACAGGGGTTTGTAAGTGAGTATTTTGATGCTGTTACTGTCATATGTAGGGGAACTGAGTGAAACAGGAAAGAAATATTCACATTCTTAGAGGCTAAAACCAAGGTGCAGCTACAGTCCAGATCTACAGTGTCCCCTTACAGCGATGGGGGATGTAGTGGAAAAACACAGGTTTGTTTAACATATAGGAAAAATATTAAGGTGGTAACACGTTGAGAAGTATTAAATGAAATTTACACCAGAGGTTTGTCTTGCAAGGTCCTGTACTGTTTCTGAAAATGTGTTCAGGGTTTTTTCCTTTTACTTCCCGCTGTTTTCCTCCATTTCTAAATTCACCTATTGTATCCATTGTTTTTAGAGTTCCCAAAAACTTAACATTTGGGTGCCAGGTCTGACAGCAATCAGATATCATACCCTGACATTAATTTTCCTACAGGTTCTATTTTATTTTACAGTGCCAGAGGAACACAGAACAAGTTTTCTATCAGCTGTAATTTTTCTCTCACCTTGCTGTGTGAGGGTTGTATACCTCTCAGGGTATTTTAAAATACCTTCAACATTTTTTCTGGATAATTCTATTTCAGAATGCCTGTTCACATTCTCCCCACAAGTTTGTCTTAATATCTGATATTTTTCAGAGATTGGAAAGCAGCATTACACAGTAAAAGCAGCTGACACATTTGATTTCTCTCTCTCCATCTCTCAGCAGAGGAGGTGGCATTTGTCATCCCTGGGCAGAGCAGCTGTTACAAAGCTTTAAGGTGAATTGTCCGTGTTCCCAGCCCCTCAGAACAGCATTTTTGTCAACCTTTTCCTTAACCTGTTTATTGCAGAGTCCTGTCTTAAGCTCTGTCTCTCCAGACACGCTGAGCTGAGCAGAGGGACACTTTTACTGCCCTGTAGCAGTGCAGCCTCTCTGGCACTGTGGCCAAGCAGGGCTTTCCACTGATTCCAGGGGGCTCTGGTCACATCTCTGCACTCAGTGCAGCCCACCTTCTCTCAGCAAACAGCTGCATTTGCTGTATTGAGGAGGATGATTTTTAACCTAAATGATCTCCTCCACTTTAAAAACCTTGGTGAGAGTGTTTTCTGGTGTTTCTGGTTTCCACTCTGAAGCCATCACTCGGAGGGGTTTGTATCTGCTGCTGGCAGAGTCAAAGCCTCATCTCCTGCAGTCTCAAACAATATTTTTTTGTCTTGTGTTTTGGCGGGGAGGAATAGGAAGGTGTGGTCCTGTGCTTTTGGCTCCAGTATTCTTTTATTGCTCATGACCATCTGTGCACTGAGGCATGACTTTGTACTAAGAACTGGATTAAAATGCAGTGCTCTTCTCTTGGTTTTGATATTGTTTCACTCTCTTTTGCCTTCTTTATTCCTGCCTTCTTTTTGATTTCCAGACTACTGAACTGTATTTCTTGTGCAGTACCAGATTTTTCTGTTTCTCTCACCAATAGCACTTTAATGTCACTTTCAGTGAAATTAAATTATAAAATAGGAGATGCTTTATTATGCTACAGATACTACTATATGGTGGATATTTTTAACATCTGAACTTAAAAATTCCACCATATGCCCTGAAATACTTTTCAATTCTCTTGAAATTAAAAACTCTTCATTTTGCTAAATCAGATCTGACACATGAGCAGCTCTGCAAGATGAACTTTTCTTACTCTCGTGAAAATGCAGAGTCATTATCAGGAAATTCCTAAACTGACACCACTCTCCAGTAAAGAATCAGTTTTCTTTACTGATTTCAGTTACTTTTTGGGGTGGATCAAGACCAGCTATTGCATTAGCATTTTTCTATAATGTCATTTTTTCTTTTCTCTTTTGTTGTCGTCCTTCTGCTGATTTTCCACCTTCCTTAGTGTGGCTAGAGCACATGTACTGATTTTCACCTGTTCAGAGACGACAGGAAATTGAAGGAATGAGGGAGGGTTTCTGAGGAACTTTGACTTCTCCATAGCCCACAGGATGTGTCTGGGTTACTGTGGGGCCAAATAAATTCTTGTGTGCAAGCAATGGCCATCCATGCCAGACTCCATTCAGATTAAGCAATAAAAAGTTGTGGTAAAAAGCCACAACAGTCCTTGAGACTGTTGGCCAATTTCCACAGCAAAAAGTAATGCAAATTTATGCAGAAGTGCCACTAGTTCAAGCCTTTGCTCTAGATCCAACACGGAAATGTTTCTGCAGGTCTGAGATCATTTGCTGGGAAGGAGAATAGTTTCAGCTCCCCAGGCTGCACTCAGGGTCCCTCCTCTTTCACCAAACAGCCTCAGGACAGGACAATGCCATGGCCTGGAGGTCTCTCCTGGACATCCATTTCCCTCAGAAAGGCTGGTCTCTCCTGCAAGCTTTGCCACAGAGTGTTTCCCCTCCAGCTTGATGGTGCAGATTTTGTTCCTGAAGCTGCTCAAGAGAAAATGAAAGCAAGGAGCAGCAGGAGGTGCTTTTGGGAGTTTCCAGGTCCGTGCTTATCCGCCTGGCCATGGCTCCCCTGGCTGTGGGCAGGTAAAGCAACCAGAGCCAGCTGAACCCCACTGGGCCTTCTTTACCCAAACCTCTCACTGACCCATTCGCCTTAAAGAACTGGTGGCTGCTAAAATATCTCTACTCTTGGCAAACTGGAGGCACAGAGAGGTTTCCTGGCTGCTGTGCCTAGCCCAGCCTCCCTGCAGCACATAAAAAGCCTCTGTGAGCACTCACAAAGGGCAGTGCCTCAGCTGAGGCCCAGGGCCTGGGCTGGAGCTCTGCCAGCCCCCACCACCGAGAACCTTTTCTCCTGCATTTTCTAAAGAAACTATTGGGAAAACACTTCTGAAATCCAATGAACAAAGTTCAGTCAATAAAAAGTGAGGGGAAAAAAAATCATGCGCAGCAATTGAACGGATGAAATTGAATTCAGAGGTGACTGACTGGTGCTGGTTGATGCATTTTTCTATCTGATATTACTGATTTGGCAAAATGGGAGCATTTCCCAAAAATGCATAAGGTTTTATCAGAATGCTGTGGGAAATCATTGGAACCTTATGTGTCAAATATTTTGTTTCAACTGTTATTCAATGAAGATTGAAAAATCCTTCTGGACACAAAGCAGTTTGATTCTCTTTAAAGAAAGTATTTCTGGAATCTGATTTTTCTGTAGAGTGTGATATTTTAACTTGTTACTCAAATCCAACATAAAAACAAATGCCAAAATTCCCAATAAAAAGATGATTTAACACAATTGTAATAAGAGCTGTTTTACTGAGAAATATTGCCTTTGAGAACTGTAAGTTAATAGGCACTCTTACTTTTAGCAGGGGTGTGCATTACAAGTGAAATCCTCACAACTCCTTAATAGAAAATGATCAAATATTAAATAGTAGCACAGCATTTAAAGCCAATGTGTCATTTTCATCTGCCTGTGTTTAATCATAATGAGTTTCACAACCCTCAGTGTAAGTGCAGAACACAGATATCTGCTGGTCTCAGGAGCAGATTATTGGAATAAACTTATCTGGCTTTTCTTAACAAAAACTTCCAGATGAAATGTAAGAATGCAATAGGCAGCACAGAGTCAGGAGGAAGAGGATGTCTAAGTCTGCTAAGAGCTGGGACAGAAAGAGTGATTGTTTACTTAGGAACCTTCTACTGACAGCATTAATGAGTGTTGTTATTTGGAGTATTCAGCACCTGAGTTTCTGGTATTTTCATGCTGCTTCCCCACAGATTGTTTTTCCTGATGGTAAACAGTTGAGGGAGGAGATAATGCATTACCTCTGCAGAATTATTGATGCTAGAAATTTGATCCTCCAAGATGGGCTCTGCTGGTAAGGCAGGTATATTTAGAGATCTTATAGTGGGCAGGATGAGTTGGGTTTTTTCTTTGAATAATGTAAACCATTTGTCTTCTTTTCTGCCTCTGGAGAGAATATTTTCTGTAACTTAAAAAAAAAAAAAACAAACAATAAAAACACTTATCTGAAAAGCACTCTGCACTTGGAAGTGTGTGAAGTTCTCCTTATACCAGAGCTTCTTTGGAGTTGTTCCCTAAAAACTGCAGGAATGGGCTTTCCATTAATAATAAAGATAAGTCCAAAGTGCCCTTTCATGACCCAATTTGGGGATTTGTTCCTCTCTTCTGTATTGATAAAAAGTCTCTTCTGTTTCAAATGAAAGATATTTGTATTCACAATGGTGTTTCTGAGCTCCAACTCATAAGGATATTTGCATGCTGAAGTGGAGCTGCTTTTGTTCTAATTCCCCTCACTTCACATATTTTTTAGTTGTAAGAGGTAAAAGACTTTTTTAGATCAGAAGATCATTATTGAGAGAAAGGAGCTTAATATTCTCCCACTTGTTTGCTACATGCAGCGTGGTGGGAGGATGAAAGTCAATCCCTAGCCACTCCACTTCCTTTCAGAGAGGGAAAAGTCACAGAAACATCATTTGTGTCTGTAAACCCAAGTGGAAAAAGTAGGTGAAGCATCAGATTTCTTCATGTACTGAAATTTTCCTGATTAGTTTTAGTTTTGTGCCTTTTTATTGGGGAGCACCTAACTGTGCATGGCTTGATGTGCACGGGACATGGAGTGCAACACCTGCAGATTCACTGTGGTGTCACTGATCCTGAGTTTGTTCCCATTCTGTGCTCTTGGTGTTGGTGCCAAGGGGTGTTTGAGAAGCTGCTGCTCTCTCTGAGCAGCACAAAGACCACAGGAAGCCTGTGGGGGTTTTTCTGGTGACCTCTCTGAGCTCTGCTCTTCTGGAGCCCTGCACACGCTGTTGGCATTCCAGACTTGCAGCTTTGGCTGTTGAGGCAGGATTTTCTGAGAACACGTGGGTCAGTGTCATCTCTGTCACCCTGTGGTTAGGGCAGGAGGGGTGTTGCTCATTTTGCTGTGCTTTCTGTGTCCGCTTATAGCAACTGCAAGAAATTGTGGACTTCAGTAATCCCTTTCCTTTGTCAAAATCCACTAATCCTAATCAGTTACAGACATGATTTCACAACCCAGAATGTCAGAGCTTTCCAAAATTATGCTGCACAGGTCTTTTTTTATGCAAGCCTCAAAGCCCATCATAACTTGGGGAAAGATAACTACCTCTATATAAATACATATTTTCTTTTTATATTTATTAATTTATGGAGTTGATTTTATATGTATGTATCTGTAATGATTATGCAAGAAATATAACTCCCAAATGCTTCTTTCTTTTTTTTTAATTTAGAAGGATGACTCAGAATTTCCTGAAAAGTAAAAATAGGCCATAAAGTCTATACTCATTCTGAATATTAAAACATTTGAGGAATATGAAAGAACTGAAGATTTGCCTCACATACCTCTCTCTAAAACTCCCCGATAGATTAAAAAAAATATTAGTGACCCATATTTGCCTCAAATGCCTGCACTTAGATTCCACTGATGCCCTCTCTCCCTCAACTGATGAACTCTTTAGGGATTGTACAAAAATCACACTCAGTAGCCCTCTGCTTCTGATGCCCTGCGCACATCCTAATCCCAGGTTTAGCCGTGGTCCAGTTGGCCACGTTTAGCCCTGAACAAAAGCAAGCAGAGCCCCTGTGACATCAGGGCAGGTATTAACTCAAAGGCTTCCTGCGTGCCCTAGAATTCCTCTGTCACCCTTAAACTCAACCCTAAGCTGGGTTTGCAAACAACACTGAGACTTTTCCAACTTGTTGAAAACTTGTTTCCAGTTGGGTGAAATGCACTCTTTTGTTCCCCAGCATAAACACAGCTGTTTTTAATGACCCACTCCACTGAATTCAGCACAGCTGACCCCCACGTTTGCAGGCAGGACTGTGCTCATTTTTCAGCCACCCAGAAGACACTCTTGTTTCTCCTCTAGGCTGTGCTTGGTTCGCCTGTGGGTTAATGAAGATGCATTTCCAGCAGAGAGTGTGCTGGAGGAGCCCTGCAGGGAGAGGGGACAGCTCTGTGTAGCTGCAGGGACAGAGCATTCTGCTGTGGCTCTGAAGTTTTGTCCCTAGTGCTCCAATTCTGAAGTGGTGAAAGTCTCAGGGAGCTGTTAAAGGCTCCTGTTGGTTTTGGTGTGTCAAGCTGCCTTCCATAAAATACACACTGGTTGGGAAATGCCAGTGAAATCCCAGGTGTTGGGCCTGTGTGTCTGTGCAGGAGCAGCAGCGAGACCCCAGTAGCACTAGATTATTACTAATGTTATAGTTGTACCTCTCCATGCCATTTAGCTTTTCCTTGGGTTTTTTTTTTTTTTCTTTGTCTGGTTTTTACTGTCACCTGATTTGATTTTGTGTCTCTTTTATAATACACATGAACTACCTTTGTCAATTAATCATTGTATAAAATATTAAGGGAAAAACTCCTGTAATACAAGAAGGTGGATGCAGGAACAGACTATTATGAGAAAAGAGTGGTGTGAGAACAGGGTTGCTTTTTTGAATTAAGTAAGATCTCCTTATTTCTGTGAAATTGTAATGTAGTCAGGGTAAATATTAGTTTTATAACTGATTGACATACAGATTAGGCTTTCCACAGTGCTTTGTCTCAGCCAGCAACAGCAGCATAACGTTCCCCAGGCGTTCAAGCTGTTTTGTGTACGCAGGGGCTTTACAAGAGAGCTCTCTGCTGAGAAGCTTGCCCTATTCCTGGGTCTCTTTTCACAGCAAATGTGACCCATTCATTACTGCAAATGGCTCTGGGAGGGCTGCGTGCTCCAGGGAGTAAAGAGTAGGACTTTGGCAACAAACTGCTGAATGCAGATTTCTGTGCTGATTCGTTCTGTAGGTCATTGTTCATGGGAAGCTGTTAACTAGGATTTTATTTTGGCTTTTTGAAAAGACCAAACAAACAAACCTGCATTTTATACTTTTTTTATGTCAAGAGAGTTATTTCAGTCTGCCTTCATTTTTCTTCTCTTGTACTCCAGTTTTGTCCTTGACTCTTCCTTCGACTTGGGAACTGTTACTAGATTTTGAGTAGTCCTGTATTTTATGTCCAGTAGGGCCTATCCATCTTTGCTTTATTCTGCCAGCAAATGCCCTTTTTTTCTAACTGCTTTTGTGGCTAAGTGAAAACTATTAACAAAGCAGTTCTAGTATCAGCAGAGGTTTCTGTTGATCTTAAAAATCTCAACTAGCATGGACTTCAAACAAGAACCTGAGAGGTCTCTTTTGAGACTTGTCACTTTAGATGCTTCTTGCTACTTAAATCAATCTTGAAGAAGCCCTCAGCAAAGGTTTTTGGATGCTGAGGTTTTATGATGATCTGTTATCACGGGAGGATGAATGGGATGGGGCAGCAAAGTCCATGTGGAAGTTGCTGCACAATTTCAGTGTGATAATCTGGCCTCTGCTAGTTAGCTCTGGGCTGTTCCTTACACTGGCAATTTCCACTGTCCATCAGGGCTCTCCAGGGGCATTATTAAAGGGGTAAGAAGCTAGGGCTGTTTCTCTTGGCAGAGTAAATCAATTCCCATGACTTATGTGAGATAAACCCATTTCAAATGTGAAACTGCTATGAAATACTCCTGGCAGGCTCAATAGATGTTAAAGTGTTTGACTCCAGGTGAGTCCAAGGGGTGTATGCTCCATGTGTATGCTCTCTGGGAAATAACCTCTGCTTTTGAAATGCACATTATGTGTCAAAAATAACATTTTGGTGCTACAGAGCAGTGTGGTATGAAGTGGTTTAAAGCTGTTGACTTAAGTGCTTCTCATAGGAATTCAGGGGACTGCAACCATCCCCAGAAAAGCTATGCTTTCATAATCAAATAAATACATTTAGGTAGTCAAATTAAAACAATTGCAATGTTTATTGAAAGAAATAAAAATTGAATAAAAAGAAGGCAGCATTTTTGGTTTGCTTTGCTATTAAGCAGACAGTCTGATCTCTGGCTGACAGAAAAAAAAAAGGCAATTTCACTGCAAAAGAACTGATTTCACTCAAAAGTGATGAAATGTCATTGCTGGGAAAATGCAGAAGAGATTGCACAGGACAGCCAGGGGATGGTTTGTGTAGGACAGCTGTCCCAGGTGGCCCTCTCCATTTTCCAGCATCACAGCAGTGCTCATGGAGGGCAGCAGGATCCAGACATCCGTGTCAGCTGCACATCCAGCATGTGACAGACAGGGCACTCTGCAGTCCTGCAGCAAGGCAGGGCTGTTTGGACATTCCTGGGCTGACCTGGGGCTGCTCAGGCCCCCCACTCAGTAGACTGGCTGGTTGTTAAGTTAGCTGCAGACATGCTTTGATTGAAATATGTCAGCCCAGAGCTGAGAGCTGCCCAAGTTTGTGGCTGACACAGAGCATCTCGCATTAATCAGCTTTTTGGCCAGGGCACTGATCCCTCTGCCTTAGCAGATGGCCCAAGGGGACCAGGCCATTGCTCAGAGCTGCTGCAGCCCTCTCTGGCTCTTTGCAAGGCTTCAGCCCCTGTAAACACTCAGCCTGTGGCCTCCCTGCTCTCTCTCCTAAGGACAGCAGAATGAAATAGCTGCCTCCCTCCTTTTGTGCTCCTGTGTGGGCACTGATCATTAATGCTCTGGCTTTTCTGGGCCCCTGTTTAATGTCTCATTGCAGCTTTTGTGCTGCACAAGTGGGGTTGTTTCAGGCAATTGATGCAGGAATGCCAGAGCAAGCTTTTGTAGCAGTTCTCTAGGCTGCCTGTCTGCTACCCAGGATAAATTTGTAATCAGGTTGTGTCAGAGCTGAATCTTGGCCTCTCTTGCTATAGATTGTCCCAGTCTGTTTCCCCTGAATGTGAGTTCAGGTCGTTCTAGACTCAGTTCTCGTGCCAAAGGTTAAACAAAGTAGATGATGCCACCAGCACATGAGACTTGCTCCTCCAGCCTGGGAAATGCTTCTGGTGTGAGGAACCAGGGGAGAGCTGATGATCAGACACAAAGGGCAGCTGCCACCCTGTCCTGTTTGCCACTTTTTAGTATAAATACACACATTCTTCAGGCAGATTAAGTAATACTTCTTCATTTTTTCAAAGGACACCTACTGTAATTGTTAAAGCCAAAAGCACTGAGACCACCTGACCTATGAACTGACACTACTGAGTAAGGCAACTCTTATTTCTCACAAAGCCAAAATACAACATTTGCAGATGCTGTGAGTGTTCAAGCAAGCTATAACTGAGATGGGAAAGGGCTTCCTTTCTAGTGCTTTTCAGGATCAGAACAGAACCTTTACCGGTGACACTGATTTAGATAGTTGGCTTTGGGTGTCTCTCACTAAATTTCCTGTGATACAGAAATCTTCTTTTGCAGCTCTTTACTTCTGCATATCCCTGGTTACCACTGTGTTTGTTCTCTGCCATTTGAAAGAGCAGAGACCATACCATCACCCAAGGAAGTTCTAGCATCATTACAAAGGATGAGAAAAAAAAATCACAAAACTTTATCAGAAGAGTTGTATATCCAGCATCCCTCTGCTACACAATGAGAATCTGAGGCTTGGAGAATCTTCTTTTGCTTGCCCTGATTATTGGCTTAATTATAGTTATTTAAGCAATCTCAGAAAAAGATGCAGACCTATACAAATTGACAGGAGACAGTGGAATTACATCAATAGAAACCTGAAACAGTTCTTGAATGGACAAGAAATTTTTGCAGTAGTTAAGAAACTAAGTTCTTAATTCATTATTAAATCCAGCTGTGCCATATAAAGAAACAGATTGATGACATCTAACCAGTAAAATAAACACCCATTTTTCATGGCAGTTGTGGATTGATGCACCATGAAATCTTCTAATAGTCCAGATCTAAAGGCACAGAACCATAAATTGTTCTATTGACACGTCTTGTAGCAGTTTTACAGATGCACTTAAACTGCCGCAAGTAAAATTTTAATTGCCTAATTTTGTGGAAATTATGGACCCAGATCCAGACATCTACATCTGCAGTATGGTATTTGGAAAAAAAAAAAACTTATAATTCATGTGTAAGATTGAGAGCAGTGTGAATTTGAGTGCACTGCAGCTCCTGAGCCAACAAAATTACAAATCATTGAAATTCTTGGGAGTGAAGGCTGGGGAGCCTGGAGAAAAGATTTCTGAGGGAGTGACTGGGGAATTACAGTTTGATCTTCCTTGGTTTGCTTGAAGTCCTGGCTGAATAACTTTGCATCCATGGTCATGCCTTTAGGCAGTGATGGTATATGTTTCCTGCCAAAATTGATCAGAGGTAGAGGGAACCTCCTCCCAGATGGATGTATAGAAACTCATTTCCCTGGCCTGTACGGGGATTTTACAAAGCAATTGTTCTGTTGTTGACTTGTGTAATAGTGATTTCCAATAATTCATAATCCATTGTACATGGAAATCAACTGCTTCACTTCAGACAGTTAATTAAGGTTGCAAACAAACACTCACCCTTTTAGATGGCTTTGTTTTCTTTCCCTTGCTCCTCTTCTCCCCACTAAGTCCTTTTGATTTATACTAGCACATTTCAAAGCACTTGCTACATTTAGCAGCTTTGTGCAGTCCCCTTGTGTGGGGCTCCTCTGAACTCGTGTGGACACTCAAAGGTCACATTGGGAATGTTTTCCCCGACACTTAGACCTAAATGTTTTCATTTTCTAGGGCATCCACTAGAACAGCTTTTCCTTGGAGGAGTCTCTGGTTATTTGTGCTTGAAGCAAAAGTTAGTGAAAAGTCTATTGACCCTTTAAGACACCAATATTCAGCTCTTTGTTTGTTGTTCTTTACTTGATAAATTACTAATTTAGGGTGAAATCATACTCTTTAGTGGCTCCCTGTTCATAAATCACAATCTGACATTTTTTCTCTAGGGGAAGATTGCTGTTTGCAGTATGCTCTGCCACCAGAACAGATGACAATATTAGTTTATCAGGAGAAACCTATATTTTAAAAATAAATCTTGATACAATAAATTCCCAGCTCTCTGTATTGCTGCTTGAATGTTTTTATTGCCAGATTGTCTCTGTAATCTTGAGCTCAAAAGCCTTTGTAGAGAAAGCAGAGAAATCCAAAATGGAATTTATGATCAAATGGACAGAAAGGGGAAATCAGTGTTTCAATTTGACAATAGTTTGACAGCCTACACAGGTATTATAGCAGGTTACTCATGCTGATGAGAAATCACTCACCATTTTAAATGAAGCAGCATTTAATCAAGGATAAGATCTTACTAAAACTGGAATCCAGCATTTTCAAGCATCTGGGAAGCTTTTCTTCTTTTAAATTGCCTCCACACAATTTAAGGCTAGATTTTTGTGTGTTTTAAGCCTTTGACTATTCCAGAACTGGAAGTTTCTATTGTATATTGGTGTCAGGCCTTTCTAACGAGCACACAAGGCACTCTGAACTAGCCTGAGGTCCCTACACACAGAACCTGCAGCTTCTCTTTGCAGGAAGAGACAGGGAAACTTTAAGGTTTTTCCTCCATCTCTTAGATGACAGAAATGGCAATTTCCATTTCAAACCCTTTTTCTTGCCCCAGGATGCCCAGCCTGGGTTGCTGCTGCTGAGACAAGGACCAGCAGCCCAGCCTGGGCTCCTGCTGGGCTGTGGGTGGCCACTCACCCGTGGGAGGGCAGGGGAAGAAGCTCCTTTCCCTGCTCCCCGGGGCAATTGCTGTCTCTGCCTGGGCTGGGTTTGTCTCTCCTGCCCTTGGCTCTCACCTGGGGGGAGGTGAGGGGTGGCTCAGCCCACCCAGCTGAGCTGGGAGCTGTTCCTGGCAGGATCAGGAGTAATGCCCTGTGTCTGCTCCACGCTCAGCACTGGGCTCCCAGGGGACACCAGGGCTCTGGGCAAGCACAGAAGGGACCTGGATGAGGCCCTGGGTGTGGTGGGGAGCCTTGCCTCCTGTTTCTCCAGGGTGAAACAGGAGCAGTGGCAGAAGCAGTACTCAGGGCTTCATTGCGAGCAGGGTGTGTTCTTCCTTCTCCTTTTCTCAATGCTTTGGAGAAAGCTGGAAAGGAATTACTAAAAAGTAGAAGGGAAGGAGAAGGGCAGGAGAGGATGCTCAAACTCAGTTCAGCTCCTGGCACCAGCTATTTCTGTGTCCACTCCTGCCTTTGCTGCCCTTCCCCCATCTGCCCACCAGTGTCAGAGCTCCTACCCACACATCCCTCCTCTTGTATGCAAATGTGTCCTCTGTGTGTCCATCAGGTTTGGGGGCACATGGCCCAGGCTCCTCACATTCCCTGTGCCCCTGGCCTGGGACTGGCAGGGACTCAGCAGCCACAGCAGCAGCCCTGGGCTCCTCAGCCGTGCTAAACACATTTAAAAAAGCAAACCCCACTGGTTCTTTTGTATTCCAGTAGAGTGCTGCTGGTATAAGAGCACTGTTCCCATGGGTCTGGAAATGTCTTTACATCCTTAATGTGTCTCTACTTCAGAGAAAACGGGCATGTGCAATTAATTCTTATACGTATGCTACTTGAGCCTGTTTGAAATTGTGTGTGTGTGTGTGTGTGCAAGGCAATTAATTCCCATTCTTCAGAAGTGAGAGAGGGAGGGAGGTTTTTTCCCTTTTTCCTTTTTTTGCAGTGGCAGGGTAAGGATTCAAACTTAAGGGTTTTTTTTTTCTCCCAGTTCTGTGCTGTCACTTCCAGATCATGCTGCTTGGGAAAGTGTAGTCCTCATACAGAGGAACCTCAAGTAATAAAAAGTGAGTGATCAAGAAAGCTGTGTTTTAATGATTATCAGTATGCAGCACAAATCAAGGAAAATTTAACAGCAGTCTCTGATTTAGTCCTTAATGAATTTAGGATGATTCACTTATTTCTGGGAGAGCAATGGTATTTCTGAAGGATGCTGTCATGATAAGAGCAATAAGAAGAGGTTATCTGTTGGGTTTGCAAATTTTATTCACCATCTAGAACCCTCTCCAGTGTTCAAGCAGGCAGGGCTATGACCTCTGCTAAAAGGCAAAAGAGGAGAAAGAAGACCAACTGACAGACTCTTAATGCAGTATCTTTAGCTTCACTTCCAAATATAATTTTAGCTCCTCAGAAACAAGGTTAATGCACACAGGCAGTTCGATACAATTCCTGCTCTTTTTCATTCATGGTGTAACTCATAAAAATGTCTTGCACCATTTATGTGGAGTCTGTTGTACTTGACATAAAAAGGTGGAAAGAAGTTGTTTCGTGGAGACTGTAGCATGGTCCTCTGGGAGTCATGAAACTCAATTTTCCCTGACTATAATTAATATCTTTCCCATTATGGACTCGGGGATGATCCATGTAGACTGAGTTGGCAGCAAACTAATCACCAGAAGAGACACAGGGCTGGGAGAATCATATGCTGGATAACCATTTAGAAAATGAACTTGAGGGCAGATCCAAGAGAGGCAGTAACATCAGGCTTTATGGCTGTGCCCTGCCATCTCTGCAAACGAAAGAGGGGCCTTTCCCTGGCCTGCAGCAGTTGTTATGCAGTGCAGTGGGTCATTCAGCAGCACCTTTATCAAGTTCTGATTGCACACAAGGGGCCAAAACCATTCCTTGATGCAGTCCCCCTCACTTTGCTGAAGGAGCACTGTAGCTGAATTTGGTTCACACTTGCTGTGAATTGCAGCCTTTTACCAGAAATTAAAAGGAGAGGTCAGCACAACGTTTTCCATGCCCATGAAATAGTTTTTCTCAATAATTATGGGCCATGGCATTTATCAGCAGGTAGCTGTGCCTATCTTTCTGTCAGATGTAAAGCAGGCCAAAGCTGTTGGGAGCACAGTGTCACTGGTGACTGACTGGGAGCAGCATGGCCTCCAGCAGCCAGCTATTCCAGGGAGGGCTTTTAGCTCTAAGGGCCAGATGTGGTGTGCATTCTCTTTGTGTGACACTGTGGGGTGACAAAACAGTGCCTGGCCTTTGTGTGAAGCCCTGATGAGCAGACTCATATGACAGTGTAGCTCCAGGGAGGAGACACTGCTTGATCAACTACCAGAACTACCAGAAACCTGAGGATGTCAAAACCATCTTTTATCTTTCTCATTGGAACATGGCTACAGCAGCTTCCATGGATTGAGAGTTTCTGCCACTATGAATTGAACCTCTGAGGCTTTTTCTTTTATTTCCCAGTAGGCCTCTCTCCTCATGGACTAACTATGGCAGCCACTGTCCCAGCAGTCAGTACAGGGCTGGATGTTCCTCTCCAGATTTGAGTGCAGTGGAACAGCACTGCACCTGTCAGGCTAGGTCTCTTCTGCTGTCCCTTGGACACGTCCTGCTTATCAGTTTCCACTTTTATCACCATTTTCTGCTCAGGGACAAAACCTCCTTTTATATTCCAACAAAAAGTGTTCTCTAAAGCGATTTCCAACTTATGTCTGATGTCTTCCACTATTAGACTTGTTTTTTTATAAATTCTTTTCTGTGGTATTCTGGATGAACCAGTTCAGATTTTTTCAGGGGTTTCACCCTGACATCTCTGAGCAAGCACACAGGAGCTCAGTGACAAGTTTGGTGTAGTTGAACCACCATGGAAATATCCCCAAACCCTGAGAGTCATTTCAATAATAAGCAACGTATTTACTGGTGGAGTGAGAAACCAAAGCCTTCTCTGGTTTCCTGACCAAGCCTCTGGAACGTTTCCATGCAGTGAAGGAGACTGAGCTGTGATTGAGGCAGTCAGCAGCAGCCTGAAGGAGCCTGTGGTGGGATTTTGGCTGTGCTGGAGGAGCCATGAGCTCGTCACCCAAGGGCAGCTTTGGGAGGGATGGAGCAGTGAGGCCAAGGAGGGCAGGAATCTGCCATGGTAGTGTGTGCCATTCCCCTCATTACAGCCACCTCTCCCTTCTATGGTTCATTTTCTGGCTGCTACAGGCAATGAACCTGTGAAGTGTCACAGCCATCTCAGCGTGGCACAGGATACCAAACATTCACACCTCCCATCAAAGCCAGGCAGAATTCAGCATGTTTGAATTCTGACTGGCTTCACAAATCAGGACCAAGTCCTTCATTTACCAGTTATCTGCACTTGTCTGATGGCAATCAAGTCCACTGGTGTTATCCTATTTGTATAGGTCAACAGCATTAATTGCTTTTCCTGCATCTTGTATATTGAGCATGCAAAGCGTGGACTGTCTTACCAAGAATAGAGGCACAGGCAAATTACAGACTGCTTATGTTGGGGTAATCATAAGATGCTTCCAGGTAATTTTAATAAATTAGTTGTTCAAGTCACTCAGATAGCACTAAATTAATATGTCTAGAGCAATGTGCTGCATTTTCTATCAATCTTTTTTTTTTTTAATTCTTCTTAATTACATTTCCTCCACTTTAGCTATTGCCTTCTAGCTGTGGAACCACTATACTTTAGCTGCAGTAGGTACAAAGATTAGAATACAAACAGTGCATTTAGCTCTCAGCAGGGGGCTGAGTTTAAAAATGGTTCAGTGAGTGAGTGCACAACAATGTTAAATGTGGAGTGTACCACAGATGGAGGAGCAGTTCAGAGAATCCTGCTCAGCTAATGCACAAGGAACATACCCAGGGCTACAGAGTGTGCAGAGACACTAGAAAAGACAGCCCTGAATACCTAGTGGGCTATTTTTGTGTAGATAATGGAGGGCACTTGGCTTTTACTAAACATCAGAGATGAAAATTTTTAATAAAATAGGTTACTTTAGACCTAGCAGAGGCTTCCCTTCTCTGCACAGTGGTATTATCAAAGTCCTTGAAGCTAAAGAAGCCATGGGAAATGTCACTTGCATCTTCAAAGGCCATTTTCCCCCTTTCTCTGCTGCTGATATGTCAAGAGCAATTCTAGTGAAGTCCAACCAGTTGGACTGGCAAAGAACCAGTCCAGATCACCTCTTCAGAATACAAGGCCCTGATCCTGCAGATCTATCCTGCCTTGACAGACAGCTTCTGACATTCTGTGCACGTTTGTGGCTTACCTGCACTGAGCTCTTTGGCAAATGCTCTCCAGTAACACCTCTCCAAAACTTTCAGCATGCTTCAGCACTGGGAGGTGATTTCAGCCTAGTGACACAGGAGGTTAGCAGGGAGTGCTGAACCATACTGAACATACCAACACAGCTTTATTAGCTTCTTCTTACTTCTGGAGACAATGAATTGGCAGAGCATGTGCAGAGACATTTGGAAAAAAACTTGGGAATTCAATGCAGAAACCCTGGCTAACAGCCATGGCTCATCCAACCATGAGGTTGGAATACATTTTCCTTGGGTGTACTCCAAAGGGAGGGGAATGTCTGATGTACTGGCAGGGGGGATGTAAAAGCACAAAAATTGCAAAATTGGCACAAATCTGCTGAAGATACAAGTGAGAAAATCATTCTTAACTGGCACCAATGAAATCTTTGTGATGGAATAGCTATATTTAGATTTCTTCCTGTTTCTTCATGCATTTTCTGGGTGTGGTGTTTTTTCCTTTCTTTTTCTAAATCTGTGAATTTTTACATGATTTTAATAATAATATTGACACTAGGCTAGTGCATCCTTTAAGACAAAGCCTGCATGTTGGCTGGGCTCCAGGAAGCCTGTTTGTTATTGTTTATGCTTGATGTCAGCCACAGTGTTGCCTTGGCAGTAAGGTCCAGCCCTAGAGCCTGGACTGTTTGTGTTTTCTCTATGTATAGTGTATTTATAGTGTAATTCACTATGTATTTACATAGATCCTGTTAGGTAGTTTGTATCTAACAGAACTGTTTTGTTCATATATTTAATATTCTGGCTACAATCAAATTGTAGCAGTCTCTGTTCTTAAGAGAGTCCTGTTTAGCAGTGCTTCACTTGTACCTGTTTAATTTAAATTTCACCTGTTTAATTCAAGTGTTGTCCTTTGGGTTGCATGATGGATATTTAGGGGAAACACCAACTTAGTTTTAGCCAAAGTTCATCTTGAGTTGAGGGGTTCTGCTCTTGCAGAGAGGTTCTGCTCTTGCAGAGGAGTTTTTCCTCTTGCATTTTATCTTTTCTTTTTTTTTTTTTCCAGTGTATCACTCTGAAATATGTATGAATGCTTCCAATCATGATTTCTGGCCATCTGTGCAGTCTAGTGGGGAATTCATAGGCTACTTCTAGTAAAATTTCTCATTTCTTATCCATTTTCTGGAGGACTGAACTTGTGCAGGAGATACACGAGGAATGCCCTTGAGATTCTGAAGTGCTGAAGAGAACAGCACATAGAGAACAATACAACCAAACAAGAGCTGAAGAACCACTGGAAAGTCCTTGGATACTTGATAAAGCTGAACACACTTTCCTTTAAAGCAAGGCAACATGTGCCTAGTATTAAAGTGAAGCAGACTGCTCAAAAAGTGGGTACAGGTTATTAAGACAAATATTTTAAAAGCAAGATCTGCTTTATTGGGAAAACCTCTCAAGAAAAGGAGTAGAAGATTCTTCACACAGCTCTTTGTAAAATGAGATTGGTCAAAAGTAATCAGTCCTGGCTCAGTGCTGCTCTAACTAGGTAATAGAAGACAGCCTCAGGTCTTTTCCATGTCTAATTATTATGCTTCCATGAATATTCTCCAAATTCAGGTCACTCAAATCATTAGGTGCTGATCACAGATGAACATTTCCTAGCCTGATTTGCATTTTGTAGTATGTGTTCAAAGGTTTTAAGAATCATGGATGAAAATTGAGGATTTGTGGATGGAAGAGCTGAACTAACTGTGTTTTATTGAAGATCGAAGGCCAGCAATTGTCCAGTGTGCCTGAAGCTCTAAGAAACACAAGTTTCACACAAGTGAATTTCCCCTAAATGAATTGCTGATGCTCAATCTTGAAATAATGGTTCCAATCTTCTAATTTTAAAGTTTCTAAAATTTCTATTCACAAGTTGTTCTTACAGAATTTCTCATGCTAAGCAAGAATAAACAAACTGTTCCCACAGACACAGTATTTAGAGCTCAGCATACTGGTTGTTTCATGGGGAGTGATGAAATTAATAGATCTGTTGTTAAACTACCCCAGCAGCCTGCAAAGGGGAAGTTTCCAATACCAGAGTCACATTTGCAGTGCAGGGTTCCTAAGAACACAAAGATAGTTTAGTTTTTAACATGCTAGCATCCCATCTCAAGAAACACTTTGCTTCGCGAGGATAAGGTTAGGCATTTCTGGTATTTGTATAACATTTATCCCCTAGGAGAACACTGTTAGTACAAAATTCTCCTTTGTGTGCTTTTTGTTCTGTTCCCAGACTGGCTGTGGGCTTTGGTCATTCACTGGTGATGATAAAATGTGTCTGTTACCCTACTGCAGTTTGGTTTCTGTTTCTCATTGTTTCTGTTTCTCGTTGTATGTAGCATCCAAAACAATTTTTGTACCCATTTGCTATGGCAGCTGATTTTTAATTTCTTCCTAGCTGGTTTCTATTGTAAGAACAAAATCCACCACAAGAAAAAGCTGGGTTTTGTATTTTTGGTCCAGCCAAAACCATCTTCCAATTTAGTCCTGCTAGCACAGCCTCAAAGGCTCTTTACATTTACAGCAAGACCCTTGTAGGCAGAGCATAAGAGCAGCTTATATAAAATGGAAATAGCCAGGGGGCTTTAGGATATGCTTTGAAAGGATCTTGAAGTTTTAGTTTTGCTGTTGATCTCAGAAGTCTCTAGTAATGAATACAAAGAATTTTTTCTATAGTAATTTGTGGTAACCTGGTCATGCAGCCAAGTCAGACTATATCTCAGAAAGTACATTTGTCCTGCAGTCTTGGTTAAAGCCCCATGGATGAGGGAAAGCTGTGTAGAAAGTATGGTTGTGAAGCTGAACATTCACCAAAACATGACCTTCAGAGTTTTGGTGTTGAAATTCCACTCATGAGGTAGGGAGAGGTTATAAAAGCAGAAGAGGATTAAAAGGCTCTTGGCTGTGAGTGCAGCTGGCTGAGAGCCTCCTGCACACCCCTCTCCATGGCAGTTCCTTGCCCTCTTCCTCTGCATTCCACACAAACATCCAGCCTGTATTTTCTATTTGGAACAATAATCCATGAAATACCACAAGTACCTGCTGAGCCCAGCTATCTTGTCTGTGACCCTCCCTCGCCATCATTCACTCCAGTTGTTCACAGCTTGCCAGAGCTTTCATTCTGGTTTTGTGACAGGGTTTATGGCTTCATTTCAGGCATGTGAGACCTCCCCAGGCCTGCCTGACTCATCCCTGGATGGCTGAAAAGCAGCAGACAGGTCCCAGCTCGCTTGGCCAGAGCTCCAACATCTGACAATTAAAGATTGCATTCTGCAGCAATGCTGCACTTGCAGAGCCAGCTGATGTCACACACTGAGCTGCTGCCACAGACTGAAAGGGCTCTTTGGAAAACTGGACTCTGGAAATGGGTGGTGGTGATGCCTTGGGACTGCAAAACCCACAGTCCTCTCTCAGACCTAGCAGCGAGAAATGTCACAGGATCCTGAACAATGATCTGAGCTTCAAAAACTAATACAAAACCCATGCCAGGTCCATTTTTTAAAACTACTTGAAGCATCATGTATCAAAGTTACTGGAAGCTAAGCTGAGGGAAAACCTTTTGTTTTTTGCTAAGCAAATTCATTGCAGCTTAACTGGGAAAAGTTCACAGGAACATTTTTCAGTGCAAGACTGTTGCCTAAATTTGTCACATTTCATGAATGTGCTGTCAAGATGAAAAATGTCACCAAGAAATCAGCTAGAGAAATTCAGGAACATGGGAATTGGCTAGTTTTGGGGTTTTTTTTCCATGGGAGAAAGAGCCGTGGTTTTACTGCTTCTGAGGTTTGTGTCTGCTTCTTGAATTGAAAGCAGTAGGAACAGCTAAGTCAGGCCCAGAGTCAGGCAGTGTGGGTGCTGCTCTGGCTCTGTGGGAGCCACAGGGTTTATTTCAGAAGAACCAGTGTAACTATTTTATTATCTGTCTGTGTCTACCACCTAATATGTTAAGCTCACTGTACTGCCAGTAGTTTCTAGGGATGATGGAAACCTGGTTTAAAGTTAGTGTTGGTGTTTGGTACTTATTCGGTGTTCAGTGCTTGTCTTTGGTGATTTAACCACAAAAGAGTTTGGAAATTCACTCATGAAATTAAAGGGATTTTCATACTGACCTTCAGTGACAAGCTGGGTCTGCTCTAAAGTCCTTCCCAGGGAAAAGCAGCTATAAATTACAAAGCCATATAGAATCCATTAAAGGGAATCTGAGCATTTTTTTCCTACCCCTGAAACTTCTCTATGAACTTAAGTATCCTGAAACCTACATACATGTGTTCTTCTCTTTGGCTGGGCCCACGGAAAGAGACCAAGATTTGTTTTAGCTGGGTTAAAAATAAAAATAAGCATGTATGTTTTTGAAATTACTGGTGCTTGTAAGAAATGGGCAGGTTACTCTGCCAGGCTTAGATCTGTAGGATCAGGTTATATATTCATCTGTAGCTATTGGCATACTTTGATTTTTTACTGAAAGACCACATTCCAATGTGGACCTCTGCTGTAGCTGTGAGAGGGAGATCAGAGCACCCCTCAGTGTAGAAGCTGAAGAGCAGATCCTATCAGGGAGGAGAATTCTGGCCATTTTAACAGTGACTTTGATCTGAGTGGAGCAGCTGTATTCTGTAAATTGCCTCTGAAAAAACATCAGAAGTGTATTCTCCAATTATTCACTGAGTGGAACTTTTCCTATTGCAGTAGCTATCATGCCTGTGACATAAAGCTGTGAGAGAGTCATGTTATAAAGTTCAAGCATCCTATTTATATTAATTTTTTCAGATTTGTTTCCTCTACCTTCTGATTAAAATGTGTAGCCACTGTGATAGAGGTGCCCTGCTGGAGCTTCTTCTTTCATATGAAGGCACCGATAATGTCAAGAAAACAAATGGAAGAGAAAAGCTGTCTGATTGAAAGTAAATACTTAGAGCAGTTTCAGCAGTCCTTTGGGTGGGAGCTAATATAAAGTTGCTTAGTAAATCAGTAAACAAGTTAAAATGTGCACAAAAAAGATAAAGAAGTAGAATGCCATCTGAAATGAAGGGCTCCCAGGAAATAAATCAAGCAATCAAATATGTGAGGAGCTGGGCAGAATCTCAATCCCCTGTGCTGCAGAAGGCACAGACAACTCTCCTCTCACACTTCTGCATCTCTGAAGTTATTGGTTTTAATTGTAAACATCTTGTAGTTCTGCCAAAACTTACTTAACCTTTATGGCCAGTGTGCCTTGATGACAGGCTTCTCTGTGGAGGATTGGATAGAATTTGAATTATTGCCATTAGCACTGTACCACTGACTGCTACAAGGCTCGTGCCTATGTTTGATATTGATGTGTTTTGGGTAGATGAAGATAATGATAATTAAGTTTTTCAGGGATGCATTTTTCCAAAGTTTACAAAACGTCTTTATTTCAACTAAACAGGTAAAACTGCAATAAAGTTATGTCTCTAATAGAACTTAGATTTAAAAAGGCAAGAAATCTGTAGCTTAGTTTCTGTGGAAACTGAGCACTCAGAAACCCACTGTGCACCTTTAGAAATCTGTAATAATGCTTAAGCTGCTACTGCCCCATTTTTTGCATGCCTGGCAGAGTCTCATGGTTTGGATTGGGCTTATGTATATCTTTTGGGTTGTGGGAGGCATGTAGTGAGTCTTACTTCAAGTGTTTGAAGCTAGATGCTATTTCTTTTTTTATATTTATCATACTAGAATATTCTCTCATTAATAATTAAAGCATTATGGTGGGAGTGTTTCACACTCATGTGCTTATGATGTGTTTGCAGACAGGATGATGCCCACTTTGAGGAAATCCACCTTCAGTACCATGGCACTGTTTCACCTGGCTCCAAAGGATCTATCCAGATCTAGGGAAGTTCAGGGTTTAAATGGATGACCCAGGTGTCTTGTTTGAAAACTTATAGATAGCAGTGCTCACCAACAGCTGTTTAAGACACAGAATTTTTTGCTTAGAAATTATGAGAGATGAGGAAAAAAAATTAAAGAACAAGCTGTATGTGTGTTCATGTTTTTACCAAGTTCATGCTGAGCTGGACAGGTTTTCTTCTGGAATTAGAAGGAAGGTCTGGGCCAATTTGCAGCTTTCTGGGGCTCCCCTGCTCACCAGTGGAAGTTGCACAGGTGTCGTTCCCAACAGCAATGTGCTGCTCTGGAAGGCTGAGAACATTTGCCCTGGTGTATCTCATTAGACTAATGAGTGTGGCACCCCATCCCTGTGTTCTGAGACCAGACAGCCGCTTGGAGGAGCTGCTGGCAGCCTACAGCCCCCCCCCAGCCCCACTGCTCCTTGTCATGGAGACTGCTGCAGCATGCACTACTGTGCTTTGGATTTGATCCATTAAAAATCAAGTGTCCATTTCCTCCTTTGTGCCTTGGCAGAATCTGAGTGGTGTTTTGTTTTTCTTTACTGTCAGTGTGCTTGGGGGACCTTTCACACCACTAGCAAAAGCAAAAGTGCTCAGCAGCTTGTCCAGAAATGCTTCCCTTTGCTGCCTGGTGTCCTGAGCAGCCCCAAGGGGCAGTGCCAGTCCCTGTGTGTGCCATGCTTGATCAGCTCTGGATCCAGTCCTTGTGGTGATTAGTGACCTCTGCACTCATCATGTGCATCAGGAACCTTTTCTAAAGCAGAGAATTAAACTTCTGTCGAGCACTACGTGGAGCAGTCAGTGTGTCTGAGCAATTCTGCCTGGTCAGCCCCTTGGTGAAGACAAGAATAAATAATGATGGGAGGCCTTTCAGTCAGCCATAACCACACTCTGTTGGGTGGTCAGCAGGACTAGGGACTGTGGCCAAAGCCTTTAACCACTCATCCAAACCAATTTGCTGTCTATCTCAAATGTTCCATGATTTGAAAGCTTTTTGAACAAAGAATAAAAGTTTACAAAATATACCCTCTCTAAATGAGTTTAACAAAGCTCTCACAGAAAGCAGAATTTGTGATGCAGTCATGTTTTCTAAGACATTGTGGCTTTGTGCATAAAACTGTATAAGGAATTTAAATCTTCCTGAACTGAGCTGAACTTGAAAATGTTATGATTACAGATGTTCTTTTTTCCAGAGATATGAAAAGGAATTCTTTCTAATTGCTGTCCTTTTTATTCTTCTTGTATTTCAATAGCATCAGGTATCTATATCATGTCTCAAAACTGTAGAGACTATATGGGTGAGCTGCATGTTCAACAAATCCAGCTTTCAGAGAAGCAATTGGTATGGGACTGGGTTTTTTCCTCTGTGACTAATCACAGATCATGGAGTTGTCTGTCTCACGCCTTGAAAATTCACTGCAAACATAGGTATATTTTTTAATATTGAGCATGCAGATGTGATTACTGCAGTTTATCTTTTAGTTTATGTCCTGTTTAGTCTTGCTGCACACCAGTGTCATTGGATCACATTATTTTGTTTCCCTTTCTTTACCTTCTTCATTACTCAAAATGAATTGAAAAATGAAATTAAATTAATATTTGTGCTTACTGCAAGCCACATCTTTCCTCCTCATATCATACAGTTCCCAATTATGTTACTGGCATTTAATGAACTGGAAGTATTCAAGATAATAATTTGATTCTGTTATTAAGGAGAAAATAATTTTGGCATAGAATAGCTAATACTACAAGTAAGCAAAAAGCTGACAGGCTGTGGATTGTTTATGAAGCAAGTTTTGAAATTCTGTTTTAAGACTGCATGTTTATTCAAGAAAAATGGTTGGGTTTTTCTTTTCTTTTCTTTTCTTTTCTTTTCTTTTCTTTTCTTTTCTTTTCTTTTCTTTTCTTTTCTTTTCTTTTCTTTTTTTTTTTTTTTTAAGAGTCTGTGATATCAATCACAACCTACCTGTTAGGCATAGCTTAATCAACAATCACATAATGAGATCAAATATGCTCAGTCAGAAAAATCTCTTTTGCCTGCTGTTGCTTCTGCCTGGAGCTCTGGGCAAGTTATATAGTACACCTCTATTTCAGTACCCCCTGAACATCAAATTATCTACATTTTCGTCGGGCATTAGCCAAAACACTTGCTAAAATCTTGCGAGAATTTAGTAAACATAAATGGAAAAGGAAAAGATATTTCTAGCAAAGTATTAGTATGTTTAAATCATCAACAATTTTCTAGACATGCATTTTTGGGAATGGAAATTAATTTTAAAATACAAATTTGTTCTTTTAATTACATATTGTTTTATGAATTCTCATGAATTCCTGCTTTCTTTACAGATGTGTTCTGGCATAAAACCTCAGTTTGTTAACATGTCCATCTTGTAATGGGAGAGACAGTTCTGTTTAGTAGTAACTTCTCTATTTTCATCCCATAATTTCAGAATTAATGCCAGTTCCATAGACCTGGGCAATCACCATTCAGAGATAATCCTCTCTGCTCCAGGCCTTCCTTTCCCTGATATGCAGGATGACACAGAGTGTGGTGGGTTTGCTGTTGTCAGGTTGGATCCCTTCCCCTCTGGTGACACAATTAACCCCCTGTCACTGTAACGAGGTTTGAATTGTGTGTCCTTTCTTCCCTCTGTGCTCTGGGCTGCAGCTCAGCTTGGCCACAGTGCCAGGGTGGGTGGGCACAGGTTGTCACCTCCTGGCACCAGAGAGCTGCTGTGCCTGTTGCTCGTTGGCCTTTTTGTTTGCGTGGCACTGGAGCTTAGCCTGGTGGTTTGGGTCTTTAGAAATGGTGGTGTGTTTAGCACTGGCCAGATTAACGTGACAAAATTAATAAAGTGCTTTAATACACAGGATGAAGAGACTGAAGGGAATTGGAATTAGGGAGACAGAAGAACAAAGGCACTTCTTAAATGAACATTTTTAGCAGGAGCTTAACATTATAAAGATTAATAGGAATTAATTTGCATGTATAATGCAGTGTACAGAATACAATTCAAACTGACTACCAATTCTACAAACACTATTATTGTAAAAGAAGAGCTACATAAAATAGGCATATCTGTTTTCTTGCCCTGGCCTAGCAGGCATGCTTGACTAAAGGTACAGCAAGTGCCAGTAATTTCCAGATGTTCTTGTGCCATGTGCCTTTGTCTTGGACTGCACAGCCACAGCCATCCTGTGTGCTGGCTCTAGTGTGAGTACTCTAATTTTATAGCAGATCAAAGTATACCTAGTTGTAAGTAATGATAACACCAATAATCAACATTTATAACAATGTTCAGCCAAAAAAAATTGATAGTCTACTGGTTGGTTGCTTAAGGAAGTAAGGATAAAAAAGCCTCAGGAAGAATCAAGTAAGAACAGAAGTTTTATGCAGTGTGCCCCAGTACATTAATGTGTAAGCTTCAGACCAAAATATACAGGTTAAAGTGAATAGGTTCAGCCTCTATTTTTTCTATTCCCCTGGGTATTCCCTGCTCATCTTTCCCCAGTGTAAACTGCTGTAGGGATACATCTATTTTCTGCCCAGCTGCAGTGTATATTTACAGTTCTATAGGAAGGCACAAGTCTGGGGAGCAGCTGTACAGTCCAGCCCTGTTCCCAGTGCACTCCTGACCAAAGACCAAATCCTCCTCTTGCATGAAGGTAGATTTACCAGCTGGGGGTGTACCTTTTGTTTCCAGCTTCTGTAAACCTCTGTCCTCACAGGATGCTCCAAGACCTCTGCATTGGCATAATCTGCCTTGTTACCTTGGGTGAGGGGTTGCATAAAGATGTTATACAAAAAGCAGTAGAAGGGGAGCTGGACACAATCTCAGGAAGCTTCTGACTAAACGAGGTGGCTCACATGGCAAGAGGTGTGCAGGTGTGTCCTCAGGACAGCTTATTAGGAACCAGGCTACAGCAAAGGGCTGGCTTGTGGCTGCTCTTTGTGTCAACCAATGACTGGTGGTAGTGTGGGGACAGTGAACAGATTTTATCCCAGGGCTCAGATAACAGTACCAGGAAGCACTGATCAGTGGCATTGGAGTGTCTACAGAGACATTTAGTGTCTGGAAGGATTCCAGTTTAGGCAGGTGAAGGCTGCTGCACCTATTTGGAGTTACTCTGTGTTTCCTTTTCAAATGCATTCATTGCTCTGCAATGCAGTTTATAGAGAATAGCTTCTTTGAGCAAAATTTCCTTTTGTATCATGAGAATAAAAATGTCCCCAAGGCCAGGAGTCCCTTGCCTTCAGCCTCTGTGTACAACAGCACTTGGGAGTGGTGCTACTTCACACTTGGATGGCATAGCTGGGGCCTCATTTTTAATTTTTTTGTTGCATTATTTATCATCTTAGAGCACATCTGTGGGTTCTGCAGGTAGCATATTGCCCTCAGCCATTTTCTGCTCTGGAATAAGGAATCCCCCAAAATCCAGGCAAATACAGAGTCAGTGGATTGATCCAAGCTGGATCACACCATTAAGGGTAGCCTGTCATTTACAAAATAGGTTTGAGATTGGTTTGTTTGCTGCAGCTGGAAACCTTCATTTCATTACACAAATTATTTCTCTGAAAGCTGCTAAGAAGGATTGTGGTCTATAATTAGAATAATACCCCACAGGATTACGTTCACAAATGTAATTATATAATCATTTAGAACTAAATTGTGCCATGAAACTACAGGGTTTTCTAAATGGTACTAGCATTTCTGGAGGGTTCTTTTTAAGATTTTCTGTTGTAATGCAGTTGCCACAGGCCAATTAGAAAGACTTCCAGTTCACCTGAGAGCTCCTCCCTTCTTTTCCTATCAATAGTTTGAAATTAATCAAGATTAGAGTTTGTATTCAAATACCTGCTGTGATTCAGAACCAATTAGTGGCACTGGAACCAGGTGCAGGTGGTTCAGAACCAGTTGGTGGCACTGGAACCAGGTGCAGGTGGTTCAGAACCAGTTGGTGACACTGGGATCAGGTGCAGGTGGTTCAGAACCAGTTGGTGGCACTGGAACCAGGTGCAGGTGGTTCAGAACCAGTTGGTGGCACTGGAACCAGGTGCAGGTGGTTCAGAACCAGTTGGTGACACTGGGATCAGGTGCAGGTGGTTCAGAACCAGTTGGTGGCACTGGGACCAGGTGCAGGGGGTTCAGAACCAGTTGGTGGCACTGGAACCAGGTGCAGGTGGTTTGCTTGCAGTGTTTAAGGTGCAGTGGTGTAAGTTGCAGTGTGTCTGTCATAGACCCACAGGGGAAGGCTGCTCTGCACAGGCTCCTTTGGTGCTTCAGTGCTGTTCAGAAGCAGACCATGAGGTGGTGAGATGGCACTTTGGGGCAGAAGTTTCCCAGCTCTGTGTCAGGGAGAGTTGTCTGTGTCCAGTCTCACTCAAGGACATGCTGCAGGGTGTTCTGATGGGGTGGTGCAGCTGCTCTGTCCCTGTCCTCCTTGCAGCCATGCCCAGGACAGCCTTTGGATTCACTGTGATGGGAATGTGGATGCATTGATCCCTTTGCATACCTGAACCTGTGTGAATGTGTTGCTGCAGATCGTGGATGAACATTGACACAAAACTATTTCACACTAAATTAGTTTCACTGCTCTCCTGCCTGAAATGAATCATAAATACAAAATAAAGAAGTTTTGCTGTTCTTCACGTTTTCAGAGCCCTTTTTATTAGCACTTTTATTAACACAGGTGATGTGACATCAAGTTGAATCCTCTTTTACCTCAGTTTCCTCACTCACAGTGCCTTGTCTGTTGCACAGGCAAAACTGTACCAGAAGGTTTGTTTAGTGCAGTAAAACTGCAGAAATAGGAGCAGTACATTGCCCTGTTTTATTAGGAATTCATCCACTGTCCTTTCAGGTTGAAAACCCCTGGTTAGTAAGTCAATGGGCAATAGCAGGGTAAACTAATGAGGTTCTACAATATTTGCAACCTGAGAAAGGCAAATATTTCACAGAGCTCTCCAATTATCTCTGGTAGCCTTGTACACTTCTAATGAGCACAAGGTAATCAGCCTATCTCTTCACTGTATTAACAAGAGCCACTTAAAATTCTCCAGGATTCCTGTGGAGAACTGATATATGGACCCAAATGGATAAATAAAGAGGTCGTGCAATTACCACTTCAAGGGCTGCCATGCTATTCCCAGGGCTGGCTGGCTCTGCCTGTGGTGTGTTTTGCTGATGCCTTTATTGTATGCAAACTAAAGACACAGTGATTTTGGAATGGCAAGGGTGCTTTAGCAGCAGCTTAATCTGGCTGCTGTGAGGCTACAAAAATCATTCTGCTCTAAGACAGCATCTCCTAACAAGGTGTTCAGCTGCCAGCTCACAGCTCAAGCAGTGCAGCTGGGCAAGAAACAGGACGTCAGAAAATACAAACCCAAAAACACCAGCAGCTGCTGGCTGGGCTTTCACCATCCCATCCCTTGTCAGGGACAGCAGGAGGCTCTCAGGAAGCAGCCAGCACAGCACCATGGCCACCTGCTTTGGGAGAGAGTCTCCCTTCCCACAGCCTCCCATGACAAGGAGTGGCCAGGACCAGACCTGAGGCTGTGGAAATAGGAGCATGACAGAGGTGTGTGGAGTGTGGGAAGAGCTAGATGTGTTCTTGTTCACCATATACCTTAACACCCTGGAGACTAAAGATAAAGAATACAAAATTAAATGTTAGATGCTTCTGATCAGCAACAGCAGCTAGATTTGTTTGAGATCTTTTAAAATAAGGACAGGAAAAATTGTTGCTCAAAATGATTTTTCCTGTGAGATTGGAATGTACAGAAATTTGTTAATACTCAACAGAAACTTGGAAAGGAAAGAGAATTTGTGAATATTCTCCATTCCAAAAGTCTGTGTCATAGTGAAACCCATTTATAATCAGAGGTTTACAGGAAAAAAATATCAGTCATTTAAAAAATGTGAACTGACAACCAGTATCCTTTCTAATTCCCTAATCTGCAGCTGTGCTGAATTAAAACATGTACTTTTGTATGCTCAGGAGATTGGTACTGAGGTATGTTCTTCCACTTTTAGTACCCCCTGGACTTAATGTCACACCACATGGTTGTATGTCCTTACAGCTCATATCACATGGGTTTGTAGCACACCTCAGTTTAGGGTTTTTCTCTGTTGTTCCTGAAAGAGAATCAAAATTGCACAGCTGAGGTTTAAGCAGTGTCTTTGCCTTGAGCCAGGAGGCTGAAGGGACAGGTGCCTCCTGTTCCACAGTCCTTCAGTGCCTGCTGTGAGGTGTGGGTGGCACTGCAGCTCTCACTGGGCAAACACCTGCACCCCAACACCAGCCCAGTCACCCCCTCTCTGTCCCTGCTGCCTGAGTGGAGCCCTGGGAGTTTCAGTCCTCACACAGCACCAGGAATATCAAAATTCTGTCTAAAGTGCAAGTAAAAAGCTTCATCCAGCAATGCAGCAGCTCCAGGATTTGCTGCTGAGAAAGTTCAAAGTCCAGAAAGAGCTGGGAGTGTCATAAGGCACCAGCTCAGAGGGCTGCCAGTGGAGCCAGCAAGGGCAGCAATCTGGGGAGAATAAGGAGAAAAATAAGTGTTAATATGAGTGAAGTGTTGTGCCTGTGTATAAAAGCTGGGTTTTAATCTTGTGATACCTTTTCCTTTGGCTTATGATGACATTAGGCTCTCTAAAGGTTTATTATGTGCAGCTGGATGTACATCAGCCTATTTATTAGTCATCACAAGGTTGTTGACATTATTTCCACAGTGCTTTTACATTAAGAGCTTACTGAAATGATATATTTGTTAGGGTACCAAAGTAATTTCCTCATATCAGGACAGCTTAGAAATACAGGGACCTAAGCTGTTGCTGTAATGAATTTTCTGCCTCTCACAGGGATATTTATCCAATCTGTTCTGTAAACAGAGAAATTAGTTCAGACTTGTGCAAATGCTTTAATTACACTTAACTGGATTAATGGCTCTACTCTGAGGAAATGTTGTTTCCTTAGACAAAACAGTTTGACCAGGTCAGAGATGTATTTTTAAACTCAGCCTGGTGCCTCTGGCCACAGCAGGCCTGTGTGAGCTGGGCCAGAGCAATTGGGTTGGGATGTGAGGATCTGTGACATGAAGGACTGTTTGAATTTAGGGTTTGTGACAACTCCTCTCTTCAAGCTCACTTCTTTTGAATAGATTTCTCTTGGAACCTCCAAATTGTGGCAGTTTCACAGCCCCTTTCTTTCCATGTGAGTGAACGACTGGCTCCAAAGATTTTATGGTGAATATTTGCTTATCAATTACCTAAAGGTGAATGCAGCAAATCACGTTAAAGGCTTCCAGTCTGCTTTCCTTGACTGTATTATGTTAGCTTGAGCAGTTTGCTCAGAAATTCAGTAACTTTTGGAGGAATGACAGATGCTTTGTTGCTTTGGTGGCTTCTGCATCCCTTTAGAGCAACCTCAGCCATGTCCTGAGTGAAACTGCAGCAAAACTCCAGGCAGCCCATCCCAGGCACAGCTCCCTGCATCTTCCAAAAACACTCTTTGGCCCTGAGAAGGATTTGATTTCTAATCCCACCTTGCCCTCCTCCTCTCATTAAATTGCTGCAGCCAGCTTCCTGCTCAGTGTGCCCCTTTCACAGTTGCATTGAAGCACTTCTATTTCATTTTTCACCTTAATGAAACTAAGTACAGCTTGAGAGAGGGTGAAGGTTCCAAAGCAGAGCCTGACCAAAAAGCAACACCTCTAAAGGTTTGATTGTGTCCATCCCCCAGGGCTCCCTGTGCTCTGCTCTGAGTGTGTGCCTGGCAAAGCCCTTGGCAGGAAGCTGCTCATCAGTGCTGGCAGTGAGCCCCCAGAGCCAAGGAGCTGCCTCCTTTCTTATTGCATTAAAGCTAAACCTGATGAGTGGTCCAAGGCCTCATGGACATAAGGCAAAATGACGCCTTGAAATTCCACTCTTTCCCACCTTCTCAGGGCTCTGTGCAGAAACGTCTGTGCTTTCCACAGATATGCAAAATGTCAGCACTGTCACCTCTGCTGTTTCTAGAGGAAATCACTTACTGTTCTGGAATTCACTTGTCAAATGGCAATGTTCAGCTTCCCTTCCCCACCTCCCCACTGCTGCAGCTCCACTCCCTCACCCTTTGGCCATTTAGAGGGAACAGCCTGGCTTCCACTTTACTTGCTACTGTCTGAGTCAGAAATCCCAGAGAGCTGTGGAGTTCCTCTGGTTTCCTGGAGTTCCTGAGACCAGAATTCCTTCTCAACCACAGCTGCAGTAGGAAAGTCTTATGGTATATTCCAGCAGTGTCTTTGAAATGTTTTCTAATTACCTGTTTCTGATAAAAACGTGTTTGCTATAAATATTACATACACAGGTAGATTTCAGGCAAAGCAAATATTATTTTAGTATACCCACACACTTCCATACAAAAATGAATGTTGACTTTGATCATTAAAAAGAAGAAAACAAAAAATTACACTTTTCTTTTTCTCAATATTGGAATGATACTGTTGTTAAAAGGACATCTGTGAGCTCTGTTCTATACAAGGTTTGAAATAGCTCTATACAGAAAACAGGGAAAGGCCAGGATTGTCAGATCCTTCCAGAAAGGAATACAGCTACAATCCAAGTGTGGCATGGCATTGAACACCCCACCTTACTTGCAGGCAGGGCTGGGCTAAACCGGCTCCCTAAATTCAGCACGTGTCAATACCCTGTAATTTAGAGTTCACTGTAAGTTGGCCCTGTGTCTCTTTTGATTTAAAATATTCCAGATTTGCAGTGGTTCACCTCAGGAGAGGGAGTCTTCCCCAGCTTTCTAATATTAACAGTGAGTGGAAATGCCATCAGCATTTATCATTTAAACTTTGCTGAATACATTACACTGCAGATTTCATTGCTCCTTCTGCAGAACGAGAGAGGGAGGGAATTGTGTTAAACGCTCTGTGGTGGTGCCAGGAGGCTCTTGCTGCTCCAGGAGCAGCTGTCCCCATGGGCAGAAGAATCTCCACTGTCCCTGCAGTGCCCTGTGCGGCTGGAGAGCCTGGGTCAGTGCTGGGAAGATACCCAGGGTCACCTCTGTGTGTGAGCTGTGCCCCTGAGCTCACAGCACGTGTTGGGCTCAGGCCTGTGTATCCTAGAGCTCCCCTGGCAGTATTTTGAGCAGGACTGCAGTGGGTGGGGGTTTCAGCCAGGGGAACAGAGGCAGGATTTGGTTATTTCCCCAGTCAGCACAGGAGCACAGAGAGCAGCTTTGTCCATCATGTACCTGACTGGAAGGGGGCTCATTTTCCTTTCTTTGTGTTCCCCAAAACAGGAGCAGCTCAGCACAAGTCAGAGGAGCTGCACTGGCACTGACTGGTCAGAGCAGGAGTGTTTGAAACTCATCAGCTTTGCTTCTTCTCCTGGAGCTGGTGCTGAGGGAAGGCTTGCAAGCAAAACCTCGTTTCAGACAAGCAGAGAACTTCTCAGCACTTGTTTGGCTTTAGAAAGTGTAATCACTTGTGTTATTACCATAAAACAAATATCTGGAAGATTTTGCCAGTTTTTAGTGAGCTGCTGAAAGCTATACCGAAAAATGGTGTTAGTAAGAAATAACACACACACACAAAATAAAAGTCATTGCTCTCCAATTGCAGAGGCAGCAACACAAAAAGCTAAATATCAGTTTTCATAGCAAAATTGCTATTTGTTGGTGAATCAGTTTCATGCATATAAAGAGTGCTTGGGGATTTTGCTCCCATGCATGTTTATTTATGAAATGGAAAGGAAGCAGAAATTTTGAGTAGTCCCATGGTACAACCCAGAGCTGAAATGTAAAGATAGAATGCAAAAGCCAGTGATGCTAATAATAGAAATGCAAGGTCTCTGAGGGTGAGCTTGATCTGTGGGGAATGCCGGGGCTGTTGCAGTCAGGAAAGAAAGGATTCTTCTGCTTCACTTCTTCCTAAAAATTCAGGAAAGCTTTTAGTTTGTTTTAAACTTGTGCTTCACAATATCTGGTGGCAATCATGACCTGAAGGAGTAGTGCAGAAGCAAACCCACGAACACAGCAGCTCTGGAGTTTGAGGGCAGAGTGAACAGCCAGGTTTTGGCTTAGTGACATTCAAGGGAGAAGATTTATTCCCTCTAGGTTGGCTTTGACCTTGCCAGCCTGAACAGGGCTGAGGGGTACCCTCTGCTACCTCTAAGATAGAATGCTATGACTTCTAACTGCTGACATGAGCAGTGAGAGCATTCTGCATCTCAGCAGCAAACAGGCACAAGCACAGTGAAGGTGCCCACGAGGTGCATTCACCCTCCCTCATCCCCTTACTGCTGGACTAAGATCCTTTGGTCACATGTATTTCAAATTCCAGTGGTGTGTGCCAGTGTACTCTCCCATCATGCAGCTTTGCCACTGGCATTGTTTCAGTGTTTGTTTGTTCTCTCTGGCAGTGTTTAATTCCTTTTTTAAGTTTAGTTTTCTCCCCTTTCCCCTCTGTCCCTTAGTTCTTCAAGCAGTCACCATGTCTCTCCTCCAAAAGTGGCCTAAGCACCTTAGCACACTAAGCCTGCACGGATGGCTGCTCCTGTTTCCCCCAGTGGAGGCAGAGATGATAGGGCCCCCTTCCCAATCCTATTACCTCCTCATGCTTTTCCTACACACAGCAGGCAGTGCTGGTGAGTTGGCCACGAACAGCGTTGTGAGGACACCCCTACAGCAATGATTGAACACTATCACTCAGCAGATATAAGCCACTAAAGCTTTCAGCAAACTTGTAAGGCTTAACCCAAAGCACTTGGAAACAAGATAAAAGCTTAAGCATTTCCTCATCTCCCGTTGGAAGCTGGAGATCCGTGTGTACTGACCTTTCCTGCTGCTGGAATCAGCGTGCACTGAAAATCCCTCTGTAATTTAGCGCTACGAGGAGAGCAGCCTGACTCATCTCTGAGACACTTTGTCTGCCACTCAGAGTCCAGAGCAGCTAAGTGTATAAATAACAACACCTAATGAAAATAGCTTTCTAGGCAGGGAAAGCAGGCATATTTGATCCACCTGGTTATTTGGTTCACGAAAAACAGGAACTGAGGAGCTGTAAAGCAGGTCTCAGTTATCCAGGTCCACCATTCACCGGTTCCTGCCGTTGCTTCAGTCACACTGAGATAAGGAGAAATGTGCTGTGTGGGTCTGTGAATATTGCACAGCAATTATTTCCATTTTGTGGGCACCTGTGGAGGGTGTTGGAGCTCACTTTGTTGGAAGATGTTGTGCTGTTGTTCCACCATGGTATCCTGGCTGTGTAAAGTTTCATTGCTCTTGCCTTCATCCTTTTGCCAGGGTTACAGCTGTATCCCTGTCCTGAGAGAAAATTAAGGAAGGTCTCTCCATCTTTACAACAGATGGTATGTTACTAAATAAGGGGTTTTAAATAAACCTTGTATGGTTTTTGGTTCTCTTTCCCATATCCTCACTGAGTACTAAACTTTCTAATTTCTACAGCCTAACTGGGGCTGTACATCTCTGTCTAAGCAGGACTAGTAAAACAGCCTAGAATTGTTTAAAATATCTTCAAGTGTCCTGGTGATGTGTCTTTGTGCAGTTACTGGTGCAGCCTCAGCTAGAGATAGAAAATCTTTGAAATTAGTCACCTTCCATGTAGGAGGGAATGCACTGGCTGATTAGATTGTTCTCGTTATCAGGGTATGACCACTGGTGAGAGAAGCAGGAGCTGGGCCAGACTGGGCTGTCCTCTGACTCTCACTGAGGGAACTGCACTGCATCCAGAATCAGTGTACAGTGTTCCTGGCACTGGAGTGTCTGCAAGGCCTGGGAACAGCAGGGCAGAAAATATGGAATGATTTCCCATTACATAGGCAGTAGCAGGCTCAGCAGCCAGCTCTGTCTCTATACCTAAAACTTTCAATTACTCTCTAGGTTAAATAACTTTTGGTAGCATCATCCATGATAATCTGTTGCCTAAAAGTCCTTGGCTTTTCTAGCAGGGGAAATATATTGGGCTAGTCAGGTTGTCTTCTGTGATACCTGTCAGTTTAAATTGTATGACCTTTTAGTGAGCTCTGAACCTCACCTGTCGAAGTCAATTTAATCATGTGTCCTTGCAAGGCTTCACAATTCCAGAGTTCTTTCAGCTGAGAAAACTAATTGAAAAAAGTTGGCAAATACTTCACTTAAGAGTAAATAAACTTGGAGGAGAAATATATCTTCTTCTGCATGGAGTTTCCTGTGTTGTTGAACTTAACTGCTGAAAATATTCACCCCTAAGGCAGCCCTTTATCTTTTCCAGCTCTGCATTTGACTGGTTCTCAGAGACCAAGATCTGTGGAAAGCAATTAAATTAAATCTTTGTTCCTAATTGGACTGGGTCTGTGCAGTTGTTGTCCATTTCCTTCAGACATCTCAACATAGAATAAAATATTTCCCCTTGGATATTGAGTCTCCTATTTTCTGTCACAGCACCAATAGCTGCATTTCACCTGCTCATTCTGGCAGTTCTTGTTTGCATTTTCTAAACTATGGCATTCTCCAGATTTCTGGTTCTGAGGAGAGATGACCCCTCTGTGTTGTCTTTTGTATAAGAACTTCAAAAAACCTCTTCAGGTCCAGTTTTAGTTACCATAGCCATGTCTCACGCCTCTCTGGGGTTTTGTTTTGTTGCCAGCCAGTGCTGGCACAGAGGGGGGCACCTGCCATTGCTGCTTTGGCACAGCACCAGCTGCTGCTGCACTCTGCTGTTCCCACCCCGAGGGGAGCCCTGCTTCATTCCTCCACGGCAAACACAGCACCTGGCTCAATTCAGGGGTGGCAGAAGTGGGGACAGGGAATTTGCAGTGTCCTACGATCCAACAGCAGCCACTGCAGGGCAGAAGTGCCAGGGGAGGTGCAACCTGACAGAACCATGGAATCAATGAGGTGGGAAAAGAGCCCTGAGCCCAGCGAGTCCAGCCTATGACCAAACACCTCCATGCCAACCAGACCTTGGCACTGAGTGCCACCTCCAGTCCTTTCCCAAATACCCCAGTGACAGTGACTCCACCACCTCCCTGGGCAGCCCATTCCAGTGTCTAATCACCCTTCCTTTAAAGAAATTCTTCCTGATGTCCAACCTAAGTCTCCCCTGGTGCAGCTTAAGACTGTGTCCTCTTGTCCTATCACCGGTGCACTGGTTTCAGGGAGTTGTAAACTTCTTTTGCTCCCTTTCACCACTCCAGCTTTCCCAGGGAATCCTCCTGTCCTACCTCCAGTCTGAGCTGCCAGTCCCAGTACAATCACTCAGAGTCCTTGCACACTTACCAAAGGTGATTGGCTGGATTTAAATTTACTGAAACTGAGAAAAGAAAAGTTTAGACACCAACTGCTAATGGTATCACCAGCCCAACGAGTGCCCCTGGAAATGCTTATGAAATCATTTGCCACCCTCAGGAGTCAGAAGATTTCCAGCTCTCAGTAAAGATACCATGGTGTGTCTCAGGAGCATGTGTAGCCTCGTCCCCTGCCTTTGTTACAGGATGAGCACGCTACTGGGTATGAAAAAGTGTTCAGAGAACATATGTTAAAATCAGGGGAGAAAGATGGCTCTTTAAATCAAACTTTCAAGAAAAATGAAGATTCCCATTTACAAGAGTTCTAAAACCTAGGAACCCAAATGTATGTTGTGAAGGGAAATTAGGGGTGAGAGGAGATCAACAAAGTTCTTGAAAAAAAATTTTGAAGCTGAGAAAAAAGCTGTTCTCAGCATCTACTGCAGAGTGGCCTTATTAGCTTTGAGGCTGGGCACTCCAAGGGGCAAGAGGCTTATCTATGCTGCTCAGTGCTCACAGAGTTGTTGGTATTCCTACCCTGACCAAAGCATCAACTGTCCTCCCTTATGGCATGGAGTTATCAACAGGCTCAACACTGCCTAAAGCAGGAGGAAGCCAGGCTGGAAAGCCCTTGTCCATGATGAGTTTTCCTAGGTTTTGAATCTTCTTTTTCCATTGCAGAGCAGAGAAGAGTCTGGTAATTTAGAGAACAGTGCACAGGAACGTATCAAAGGAAGGCAGTGACACTTCACCTGCTGAGGAGCCCTGGAAGAGAAAATACACTCAATGTATATCATCCAACCTCAATTTCCAACCTGTCTCTCTAGGGAAGGAAGGACCCAAAAATATAAATCCACTCATAATGCAATCTGAATTTTGGAGTCCTTGTTTCATAATTTATCAGAACCCATTTTGACTTGCAAGAAGCGTCCACGTGGTGAGACTGGGAGAGCTGCAGCTGCATTGGTGAGCAGTGCTTGTGATTTCACTCCATCAGAATCACTCAGGAGCTGCTCAGCAAAATGAATAAGAAAAGGTCTGGTGTAATTGACAGTAAAAGGCCTCTGAATTGAGTTACTCCTGCTTTTCCTTTTAAAGTTTCTGATTAGAGTGTAATGGCTGCTCAGTAGCAGTCTGCAACAAAACTGCCATTTTTCCTCCTCCATGTATTTTTGGTTTTCTGATGCCAGTCAGTCAGGAGCAGCTCAGTAATTTCATGGACTTGGTGCTGCATAGGTCCCTCCAGCTTGTAATTAAGCTGTTATCTCACAATTCCTAGTGCTTATTTGAGTTCAACACAAAATATGGCTGTTGACTTAGAATTCATTGATAGCAACAAACAGGCTGAGGTTATAATTTGTCAGCTGTGTTCACTGGGCACAGGAATTGTCTCGACTGATAGATTTCACACAAAGTTCAGGAGCTAAATGCACAACAGGCAGTGCCCCAGGCAGGTGGCACATCTCCATGCTAGTGCAAGTGCCCCAAAAAGCTTGGATTCAATTAAAGGGGCTGCAGCACAACAGGGAAGGAGAAAAACACATCAGGCTGGGAGAGACATTGAAACTCTGGCACTTCACCATGCCCTTATAACATATGTACTTCTGTGAATTTCAGGCAAAGCACACTAAAATTTCTTTTGTTACAGAGGCATTCAAGCAGAATGAATAAAGAAGATAAATTGTCTTTTAGAAGGGAGGGAGGGTTTCCAATATTCCTAGCAACCTTTATGGTTTTATGTCAAGCAGTAGTGGGGGGGGGAAAAGAGTTCTCTTCTAAGGGTTCTTTCCTTAGAGGATATGATAGATGATTAAGGTGCACAGAAAGCTTCAATAGTATGTATGTGAAAAGTTCCCCCAGCAAGGGCTCATTGTAAAACAAATGTGCTGCTTTAAGGATAATGGCATGGTATTATTTATGTAGACAGTTCCAGCAGTTCCCAAAGAGAAGTAAATGCTGTAATCATACCCATAAAGGCCTGCCTGCTTGCTTGCACATTATTTGGCATTAATTTTAGTACAGGATAATTATCAAAGGAACATTTGGATTTATTATCTGTAAAGGCAATTTGAAGTGACGTAGGAACACAATACAGTAAGTGTTCTTCTCTCAGCAGTGTGAATCCAAAATAGAGTCGTCGTCTTTCACCCACTAAGTCAAGCTGTGCCTGGGCATATGGAGATTTTCATAATATATTCTATTCAAGAATCAGATAGCAGTAAATATTTGTGAAAGTGATAATCAGCAACTGTTTCTGAGGGCAGGAACAATGTACTGTAAGATTGTGAAATGAATCCCTACAATTAGTGTTCCTCAAGGTCTTTTGGGGAGAGAAGGAAGCAGGAGAGTTGAGGTGTTCAAACACTGAGAGAAGGGATGCAAGACAAGAGCCTGAGTTAACACTTCTCACTACGATGATCACCTGCAGTGAAATGTTCACCTAAAATTTCAGCGCTGCCATTTTTCAGGTCCTAAAAGTAAATGGCTTAGGAGATGGCACAAGCCATCTGCACTGCTGCAGCCAGTAGGTTTTATTGGGCTATTTTTGTTCTCACTGGACTAAACTCTACTCCTGGCTTGCTAGACAGCTGAGAAAAGAAGTGTCCTTTTCCATCTGCCCAAGCCAAGTAATTTATTTTGCTCTTCAGGCTTGAAATCTGCTTTATGCCGTCACATCCTCAAGTCTTGACAGCGCTGTAATGGGCATTGTACAGTGCTAACCAGAAAAGCCACACTCAAGAACCAATTCAGATCACCCCCCTTTTGATCCTTTTTGATCAGAGCAAGCCAGCAGAAGAGTGACTTCCCTTTGCTGCATGCACTGGTGTTTGCCCAGGAACCCATGTCACTAAGTAAAGACTGCAGGCATTTCCCAGTGCCTTTCAGGTGAGTTTTCAGCAATTGCTTCTCTTTCAGTGATCCCCTGGTGTCTGGGAAGAGCTCTCAGAGACAGCCAGTGGAGCCCACTCTGGTCTTTCTCCTGTCACTGTCATGCTCATGAGTCTGGCTGGTTTTGAACAAGACCTGATAAACTTCCGTGTGTAGATCTGCTTTATTTAGTTAGTTAGTTGTGTATTTCTTCAATAGGAATCGTAGATAGTCTGGGCTGCCAAACATTGCCCCAGCAGGGTGAAAAGTGCCTGCGCAAATATAAAGTATGGTGCTGAGCAAATCAAAACTGGCAAGTTCTCAGGACTCAAACTCCAGTTTGGACTTTTTCTAGTAAAAAAATTAGCTTTAAAACCCACAGAGCATTAAAACTTTTTAAGTAGAAGGAGGACAGTGTAGCAGTTCTGAACAATAATGATCAGCACTGCCAGCCATGAACTCTACTTTGCAGAGTTTCTCCTGGATGTGGAAATACAGACAGGAAAATACAGCAACCCGAACAAAAATCTTTGTTTCCTATCTCAAAGTAATTGATTAGAGCACAAACCTTGAAATTGGAGAGTTATGGTGCTCACAATTCTGAAAGCAGACATAACAAAGTCATTGGTAGAGGATTGGTTAAGTAATTTGTCCCTTCTCTCGGTTTATGGTTTCCTTATAATCAGTGAAGCATTCCCCAAGTGGATGAAAAGAGACTGTGCTGTCATGAGCAAGATATTGATGTCAGTCCCTAAAAACCAGAGGCAACAAGTGGATTTGGCAGAGACAGCACAGAGGACATGGTGACCACCATGGGAAAGGGAAAGGGGCAGAGGGCAGTTTGCAGAGAGGAGAAGGAAAGCTGGTACTTGCTGGGAGGGAGATCCAAGAGCAATAGGAAAGCTTAAGAGGGACAGCTCAGGCAAGAGTGAAAGAGAACAGCCCTGTCAGGGAGGAGAACAGGATTCATGGCACCATAAAAAAAGAAAGAAGCAGCCCAGATTTCCATGTGGTGTAACATGGTGCTGTGACCAATCTGATTTTCACCAGGTGAGAATCCACCTCACCCTTTCCAAAGGGGCTGCTGGGCTTGTCTGGCTGAAAAATGTCCTGGCACTCTGTGAGCAGCTGTGGCCCCGGTGCAGAAGGTACAGGGGGGTGTCCAGGCACCAGCACCATGCTGGAGGTCAGCATTAGATGATCATAATTTTCCCCTCTGGCTTTAAAATCTATTAACAGCTATTTTACAATGCTGGCCATTTATCATCGCGCCGCAGACTGCAGGACCAGGACCACCATGATATACTTCATAGATAATTTATTTCCATTAGTTCACAGCTAAACTTAATTTAAAAGAATTTCTAAAAAATTGATTATAAGGGAGAAAACCTAGAGACGTCCCAGTGTAGAACTATTTTGGGGAGGGGGTGGGAGAAGGAATTTCTAGAGCTGTGAGTGGGATGTAGATGTCTGACCCTTGGTTGTGCTCCACATTTTAGTTGTACCTTAAATTTTACCACACATCCCAGGACACAATTGTCACACAGGAGAATAAGGAAGTAATTCTAATGATGTAGGGAAATTATAGCATTGTTTTTCCACTTGTGTACATTACAGTAATTTTTTTTTTCCCTGAGAACTTAATCTTCTGTATTAAATTAAGTCAAATAATCTTCTTGTCACTATAAAAATAATTACCATAACTTTCTGAAAAGAACATAGGAAATAAAAGATTCCCCCCCTCCCCAAACCCATGCTTTTCTTTCCAGCATTATTTTAATGATTAAAACAGTGTTAGATTTAAAGCTCCAATTAAGATTAAAGCACAGGAATGACCAGCTTTATAACATATCTGCTGTTGTTGATGCTGCTAATAGGTTCCACAGGCAGAAGTACTAATTGGTCTAAGACCAGATAAAACTAGATTTTCTTTCAGGCAGACATCTAAAAAAATAATAAGATAACAAATATATAGAGAACAATAGAACAAAATCTCCTTGTTTTTGTGGCATAAGAACCCAGAGATGAGGAATCAACTCCTCCAGGTCTCATGTCACTACTGAATGTGCTCCCCTAATTTCTGTCATCAGCTCAAGTTCTGTCTCCTCCAGCCCAGGGTGCCCAGCCCCAAGCACAGAAATGGTCCCAGTGGGAGAGGAAGCAGTGACCCTTAATCAGTAATATCCCTTTGCATCTCTTAGAAGAGGTAGCACTATTTTTAGAAGTTTTCTTTGTAAGCATTACTTATATTCTTGTGCTTTTTAGCACAGATCTATTAACCAAATGTACTTTACTGTTAGATGTATGACCACTACAAAATACAAACTGCACTAACATGACAAGGTTCCTGATTGCTAACACACACAGAGCCAGGGTTTAAATCTGTGTTGGAGGGAACTCTCTACTCCCTGTGCATTTTCTGCACTGGGCCCATAAGCCCTTCATGGAGCTTCCCAGTGGAATTCCCAAAGGGGAGCAGATAAAGCTGAAGTGGCTCTGACTGGCACCAGCCCTGGCCATAGACAGAGCTACTCTCAGATTAGCCAAGGCCTGAGTGCTCAGATAAATCAGGACAGCAGGAAATGACCCAGTATTTGTAGAATGCATTTTGAGTTGTGAAGTTTATTTTCTCCTATAAACTCTTTTGTTTTCCACGGTTAAACTACAAGGATTTTACTGCCCAGTTACTGATCATAGCAGCAGTTCCACAACTGTCCTGAGAAGCATCCTGAGACCATCTGGCTTTGCTCACACAGTCCTTGCTGCCTTGCCCTGTCAAAGGGCTGGAGGGAGCAGGTTCCACAAAGACTCAACACATGTGTGTTCCTTTCCAGTGTCAGTGCCTGGATTTATTCCCCAGCCCTGGCTGGTGATGTTTCCAACACCCTCTGTGCAGCTCTGGGATTTGTTTGTTTGTTTACAGCAGCAACTTCAACAACAGGAGGGAGCAGGAAGCATCACAGAGCTGATGTAAAGAGAGCAAGAGTCTTTTGTAATTCCTTGTAGCTCTTTCAAGTATATCCATTTGTTTGACACTGATGCTGTTGTGTATTTTAACCAAATACACATGAACAAAGGAGCAGTCCTGGAGGCTTGGCTTATTCAGTGTTTGGGGAAAGACTTCCAGATGTTCCTTATAGATGTTTAAACTCTTTTAATGTAAATTTTAATTTTACATCTAAAATGAGGGAGTATAGCTCCCTGCCAGAATCTGAAGTCTGATCTGGAGAAAGTTAAATGAACATATTGATGCCTGCTACTGGAAGCTCTCCTGAGATGTTTTGACACTCGGGGAAGGATGCCAGCTTTGTACTCCAGTTTTAAGATACTCCTAAGCCTTGTCCTGCAAATTTGGCAAAGTGAGGGATTGGGTGAGAGTATTCACATTGCTTATGTGGAGAAAAGTCTCTAAATGTGGAAGTAAATGTCCCTCTTTCTTCTGCTACCATCTAGCATCTCCCATGATTTTCTGTTTGTGTGATATCACTAATGTACTGTTCTGACACCCTTTGATATCATTCCAGTCCATCACAAACTCCAAACATTATGTTTGTGTATGTGTTTTACTCCTTTATTTTTTGAATAGATGTACACAAATGAATCCTGACTTAAGACCTAATACCCGATTTACACAGATGCAGATGGGTTATTATGCCTTTAATTTGCAAGCATGGTTGATATAATTAAAGACATTTCTGCTTTTTAGCCACACAATTGCATATGGCTTTTTAGAAAGAATGATACTCCTGAAGGATTTTTCCCCACTAATGAACATAATGATTGAACATCAGGTACAGAACCATTCTGCAGGCAAGAGAGTGATGTTCCAATAAAATCTCACATGGGTTGGTAGTTGCATGGTCTGGAAATAGCATTATTACCAAACAGACCTGATTTTTGCTGAGTGTCCTGACGTACTGCCCTTTCTTCTGGGTGATGGAGGGGAATGTACAGGAGCACAAATATATGATAGTTCATAAATATAACACTCCTCACTTAAATGATCTTTTCAAAAAGTAAAAACTTTCCCAAAAAATGCTTCAATACTATATAATCTATTTCACTCCCTCAGTAAAAGTGGAAGCAGCTTAAAAATCTCAATAATTTTGTGTAGAATATTCCCGAGCAAGTCATTTGTATGCTGGATTTCCACTTGATGCAATATGAAACCACAGAGATACCTTATCATACTCCAAAGGCTGACATTATAAGGCACTACTGGAAATATTGCAGAGCTTTGCATAGCAAAGAACATTCAGCCAAGCAGCTGCTGAAAGTCCTGTGTTCTTAAACACAAACACCTTTGCTGCTTCAATATTATTACTTCAGGAAACCAGAACCTAGCCCATAATATTTATATCATTTTTAAGTGTCATGGGGGAAAAAATCCAAAATGAAAAGCAGAAAAAAAAGAAAAGAAAAAAAGCAGGGGTGAAGGGGTGGGGAGAAAAAGTAATCTAGCTGGGAAAGCTCCAGGGACTCAGTTCTTGCATACTGACATTTTCACCACAGTGCAAGCTTCTTTTAATGCTGGGCTGTGCAAACAAACAGAGGGATGTCTCTGCTTTGGAGAAATTAGAGGCTGATCTGATCGACCCCATCTTCTCTCTCAGCCCAGCAGAGCCCTTGCACAGGGTGCTGGCAGAGCAGTGTCCCCAGCACACGGGTGGCACTGGGTGGCACCGTGTCTGTCACAGCACGCTGTAATGAAAACCTTGGGCTAATCCCTAATAACTGCTGGGTTTGATACAAGCTGTGGGTTGGTTTTGTGGTTTTGACTTTCTGCTTTGTCTAAAACTTGAAATTTAAATTGTGGCTTCCTTAGGGAAGGCTGCACTTTCAGACACCTCTTGTTTTCAAGTAAGATCTCAAGCTTTTATGCCTGGTTTTCCTGAAGCCTTTGAAACTGGATATGATTTTCCCATGGAATCAGAAATAGTGTTTATGTAGGTTTTAAAATAATTGGTTTTAAAACATCTCCCAGTGGCTAAATCCTTTGCTTGCAGATGATAAGGAAACATTCTTTTGCTGGATGTTTACTGCTGTTTTCATGGCTTTGTGAATCTAAGCTTTAATTTTTCATCCCATTTGTGCTTATGTCCAAAGGTGTTAAAGTTGAACTATTGTAAAATTAATTGCATCAGGAAACACAGTGTTATTTTTCTCCCATATCTGATGTTCATATTGTAGCTAAGGGAGGGAAGGAGATGGAATTGGAGGATTCTGAATGTTGTAGCAGACAAGCTGCTTGTTTCCTTCACTGATAAAGAGAGTGATTCCTTCAAAGTGGAGTAGAAAGATGGCTTGGGGCTTTGGCTGTGAATAACATCACACACAGCTGCACCAGGAGCAGAGTCAATATCATGCTTTGTGGCCTCTGAGTGTCTGGGAATGAATGCTTTATGGGCATGTTTAGAGCAGGCTGAACCATCTAAACGAGCAAGAGTTTCATATTCTGAAAACTCCAGCCTTTGCAGAAAGTCCTACACATTCTATACTAATAGGAACTGTAGTAAAAGATGACTCTGAAGATTTCCAGTGACACACAAACACGTATAGATGCTAATGTGTGTAAGGAGCAGTGGAAGAGAGGAGGCAGATTTAGAAGTGAATGCAGGAAGGAAAAACTAAACACAGTTGGACTGTTGTAGCCAGAAAATGAATTAGTACTGCATTTCTCTGCCAAGCAGAGAATGTCCATCTCATTTTTAATTTTTTCCTGAGCCATGGATATAGAGCTAAATAGATGTGGTAAAAGGTCAGGGGTTTTAAACCCCACACTGAAACAATAAAAAAGATGGGACTAATTGTCCTGACACCTTTTGCAGCTCATAGGAAAGACAAAGGCAACTTTGGTGTCTTGATCCTGTTTCACGGAGTTCAGGGAAGTATTGCCCTCACCTTGTCCTTCAGAGGAAGAGATTTCTTCCTTATCTGGACATTTACAAACTCTCTGCCCAAATACTTCCCAGGCAGCCAGGAAGTTACAATGATACTGCTAAACTTGGTGTTTAAACTTGGAGATTTTCAAATCTCCCCATCTTAATTATCAGTCTCTGAAGATTCATTTGTCTCTTGGGGCTTGCTGTTTTCTCAAAATCTAACAAATCCCATTTCTCTGCAAGTAATGACAAAAGTATGGGGGGGAAATAAAATAAAATAAAATAAAATAAAATAAGCACACACAAAAAAACAATGCTGTGAAAAAAGTAAAGGGCCAAAGCCCACATAAATTTCTGAGATTATAAGAATTTACCCTCTCTGCAGGCAGATTCACCCCCATCTGCAGAGGAAGCATCACCTGGTTCTTCCCCTTGCTTGTCGAGGACCCAGCTCCCCTTGCCCCGGTGCCCATCTCAGAGGGTGTCTCGTACCAGGGAAGTGCCCCTCTCACTTCCCCATGACCTTCCCCCTGCTGTGCAGCTTTCTGCTGCCTCCCCACGGGGCTTTGTGCCCTCCCCATCCCTCCTGCTCCTGTTCCCACCCGTCCCCATGCCCAGGTGCTCAGAGTTTGGAGCGCAGCAGGGACAAAGCTGGCACTCTGTGCCACCTCGCTGCCCCTGGAGCAGCTCCTGCTGTCCCTGGTGTGCTGCCAAGGAGAGGGAGCTGGGGCAGACTCTGTGTCAGCTCCATGGCAGCATGCAGGGCTGGTTCTGCTCCAGACTACTCCTAATAAATGTGATTTATGAGGGCTGCTTCTCCCAAGATGGTTTTGAAGAAATGACGTTGATATCTATATCTATCACATATAAAAAGCAGAGTGGGGTGGGTTTTTTGTTTCATTTTTGTTTGATTTTATTTTCCTTAATATCAGATATCTCTGTGGAACAAGTGCAGAATTTCTCTTTTTCTTTTTTTTTTTTTTTCCCCTGTTTTTAAAGTGTGGTCTTATTCCCTGGATTAAATTTCAACATTACCATACAACATTTCACTTACCCTGTGTAGTGTTGCAGTGGTGAATACTGAGATGAAGGAACAGAAATCTGAAATCAAGAAGTTTTTTATCTATTTTAAAACTGCTCAAAGTCATTCTAAAGTTAGGAATAAAGAAGGTATATTCTCTAGAAAAAGAGGGGACATTCACCACAGTTTGTTTATTCATCTTTGTTTGCAAAATAGTCCTCCTTTCACCTTAATAAATAGAAGAATTAATGAAAGCTTTTTTTGGCACCCTGACTATTACTGTTATATAGCCATCAAAAGGAAATGTGAACAGGATTGACAATTTCATTTATCTTTGTGATAGAAATGCAAAGTAAAGAATTTGTAGCAAGTTCTGTGCACATCATAATAAAAGGGCAGCAAGAAACCCTTTTCCAGCCAGTGCAATTTATTTACCTCTTTTCAAAATCAACTTCTTATTGTGTGCCTACAAATCTGCCTGCTCTGAATACGCATTCAAAGAGAAAGAAAACAGGGCAACTTTCAAAAGGATATTACATAGGAAATTGCAAAAAGTACTTTGTAACTAGTTGGAAGTTTTGTCAAATTGGACAGTGCATTTTTGTGTATTTCAATAAGGTATAAAAATGCACTCAGCTGATGGCCAGAGGAAAGGGAGCCAGTGTGAGATGAGCAAGGTCCATTCCTCAGCAGCACCAGCGAGCAGTGTCCCTCCCCAGGAAAGGTGCAAAGGCTCTCATCTGCAGAGGGACAAAGAACAGAGGAAATGGTGACCCTGAGGCAGAGCTGATTCATGCATGCTGTGATTAGATAGTGCTGTGTGAAAAGGAGTGTAAGATGAAGGAGCTGAAATGAAACCTTTGAAGTTCTCCTCCTCCATCACAGCGGCTTTTCCCTTCCTGTTCCCTGAGGATGGAGATTGTTAGCTGTCTGCTGTGGGTGATCCCAAAGAATCAAAACCACTGCTTAAAAACACACACATTTGGTATAACAGCTTGGAAGAAATGACCTAAATCTGTCTGTCCCCACCTGCTGTGTCCCACCTGCTCAGGTACAGTGGATGTGTTGGCCTTCACTGCTCAGGCAGGAGCTACAGCTCCACATGTGCATCCATGTGAATTCCTGACTCATCCTTAGCTGGAAGAAGGCCCTGGTGGGAGTTAGCCAATATCTGGAGCCCTGAAAGGCATTTCCTGCTAAAATGGCTGGGGAAAGGAGCCATTCAATTCCATGAGCAGGCGATTCCAGCAGTTCCCAATGAGAACAAGTGTCAGTAATAATATTTATATAAAATGTACTCAGGGTTTGTTACAGGAATGGAAGAAAAATTTACTTCTTGGGTTGAGGAGAAAAGGATCAACCAAAGTTCTAGAAATAATTAATTAGGAGCACAAGCAAGGCAAGTTTTTCAAACACAAATGCTACAGTGCCCATCAGGCACCTGGCAGAGAATTCCAGATAACCAGTCATGAGAGGGGACCAATGACAGTGAGCAGCTGGGGGAAAATAGACTCTCCATGCCACTCCAAGCTGGTAGTTCCACAAGGTCCTAATCAAAGAATGGATCCCCACCACTGCTGTTTAACTAAACCAAAGGTTTATGTGGCTCTTTGACCTGGAGATAAGGTGCAGTCTCTTCACAGAGATTGTTAAACTCAACTCACAAAACCTCCAGTCCAAAGACAGGGATAAAACCAAAACCATTGCTGAGCCCAAGACAGGAACTTGGCATTCAGTTTGGCAGCATGGGTATCAGGAACACCTTCTGCCTTTCCTGTGTCTCTAAACACCAGCAAATGGTGGAAATGTGGAAAAAATAATTCTTCAGTAGAAACAACTCTGTGTTTCATGTGCTTTCTCTGTTTGACATTTCATTGAATTTGCAAAAATCTGACAAATCTAACCAAGCATTAAAGTGTGTAATAACAGTGATAACTAAAAAGCATGCTTTGAGGGAGCATACACAAGCAAATGCAGACGATGAAGAAACATAAGTAGAATTTCTGATTCATGATGAAGAGATTGAATCATTTGGTCAGACAGTTTTAGTAATTTGTCATTTATTCATTAACTTGTACTGCAGCATACTCCTATTTATTTTGAGTGCAATGGCAAAGTACAGCTGCACAGAATGGAGGCAGAGAGCTAATAAAGGATAGTTTTAGGACAGTTGCTATCCTAGATTTGTAAGCAGACCATTTCTATAATTAATAGTGGATTCACCACATCCAAAGCATTCACTTGGGTAAAATACTCTCATATATTATCAAGGCTATACTAAAGCCTATCAATAACTTTGGAGAATTTTTAAAAATTGCAGGCTAATATATTTGTAGACTAATAGGTGAATCATTAGGTTTTTCAACAAATTTAACTTTGTAAATAAGACATTTTCCACAACCTATAATTTCTAATCACGTATCTATAGAAATTCATGCCATGGTATTTACATTTCATAAACTACAAAAGTTGTTTTCAGTGTGTGTGGAATATTGTGTCAAATTCTCAGTGCAGTATAACTCAATAGCATAGAAAGTTGTAGCCCAAGATGTTGCTCAATATTTTTGGAAGCAGGTCTCTGTCAAAAGTGCAACTTGTTTTTTCTACCTGAGTAAGCCCTAAGTTCAAATGCAATCAGATGAACATTTTAGTCTTAGCTTGAAGTCTACCATTAGCCAAGGAGTCTGGAAAGCTATCAGCTATTTCTCAGAAAAGGTCAAAGATAACTGCCATAACTGCCAGCTGCTGTGGCTGGATGTATATGTTGACCCAAGTACACCAAAACATCAAAAAGGATCTTGGAAGAAAAACAAAGTACATATGACAGCACCTTAAAAACGTAAATCTTTACAGTAGTCACATTCGAGGAGAAGCCTGCCTGCTTTTTTAGTCATCTCTGGTTATTAATTTAACCCTGAAGAGGTGAGATATTTTGGAGGCTTCATGACAGCAGTGCTGGGGAGGCCACCCTGGCCTCACTGCCTGTGTCCTTTTAGCCATAATTGCCAATTTCAGGCCTCTGCTTTCTACAGATCTGCTTCTGACTTGATGGCATCATCAAGCGACTGACAGAGAACCTACAGACAACAGAAGAGCTTCCTAATGCAAAAAAAAAAAAAAAAATTGCTTGCTTTTATCAGAATTTTTAATAACCATGTATGACTGCCATGAACTTCACCATAGTCTAATCAGCCAACCAGTCCTGCCTATTTGACTTGGCTTTTCTAATCCACAAAACAAGGCTGTAAAGTTGGACTTTAAAAAGACACATTTCATGAAAAGGAAAGGTTTTGTAGAAAATCATAAGCAGCAGTCAGGAATCATCACCCATAAGATAAGAGGATACTCTATGATGCAGGTAATGTAATCCTGGTAATCAGGACAAGATGAAGCATGGCGAGGTTATGATTTGAAATCCAATCCAGAAGTTTCCCATTCAAAGCCTTCTTTGAAACACGGTGATGGTGTTTATAGCAGAAGCCATGTGTGTCACACAGGAAGAGAACACAGAGAACATTTCCATGCGGGTTTTGGCTTTAGAATACATTTTGGCGAGATTTTGGCTGTCAGGAGCTGGTCTCAGAGGCACAGCGGGGCAGAGCAGCCCCTCTCCGGCACAGCAGTGTCCCCAGAGGGTGTTCTTTGTCGCCGTGCGGGGCGGGCGAGGTGCGCTCAGCGCCGCGTCCCTGCGAGGGGCAGCGCTGCGCGCCTCAGTGCCCCGGCACGCAAAGCGCTTGTGACATCCCTCCCATTGTCACCGCGGCCATCTGGCCAGAGGACTCCTTCCGAGGTGTAAAGCACGGCCCGGAGAGGCTGCACTGCCGAGGAAGATGCAATAAAAATAGATAAGCAGGAAGCGACACACGTCGAGCTTTCATACACTGAATAATAACTGGGAAGCAGGCTGAACTTCCACACACGGTGGTTCAACTTGGGAGCGTGGCATAGACTGCAAATGCACACCCAGCTCTGAGGAAAACACTGGTTTTGCTGGAATAGAAAACTCAATCAGTGCTTAGATTTGTCCTCACAGTGTTCATCTGCTAACAGTATTGTGTCTGAACCCATTCTGGGCATCACCACAGTTAACATCTTCATAACTTCTTCCCAGCTTCCTCCTGAAAACCTGAACTCCACAGCAGCCAAAACAAGTGAGTGGTGGCAGGATCATAGCTGAATGCAAAGAGCTCTGAGAACATATATTGTGGTCAACTTTCTACAGGATTATGAGGATTATCTCCTAAAAAAAAGATCAAAATAAGGCAGACCTTCTGAACAATGGAAATCTCTAACTAGCAGTGTGGTCAATTTATTTAAACAAATGTCTATTTTTGCATGATGGATTAATCTCGGATTAGTGAAGTGAATGCCCTAATATTTAAGCATCTGTAAACATCTGAATTCTAGAATTTTTATGAAGTTGTAACTGTTTGTTTCAAATACCTTTCTGCTCATAAAACCATTATCTTCCCCCTGTGGCTGCAATGCACTGCGGGCAGGTGAGGCTCTGAGCAGGCTCTGGTCCTGGGCTGGGCAGGACCTTCCTGGGCACAGCTGGGCTGGAGCTGCAGACCCCCAGCCCTGGAACCACTGCCCTGCAAAGCCTCACAAATGTCACCCAAACAGCCTGAGTCAAAACCAAATGAATTCCCAGCATGCTGTGGAGCCTGTCCTTCCCAATTCACCTGGAATCCACCTGGTCACCTCCATGCTGGGATGGCTGCCTGCAGTGAGCTGCACATGACTGACGTGCAGCTTATTCCTATAAGCATTCTGCTCAACATTTGTCACTGTGTAGAGAGTCTAAGTCAGAGCAAAGTCACATCCAAGCATCAGGACTCTCACCCAGAAAAGAGACTAGGAAGGGAGAAACATGTTTATGTGTTTGAGTTTTGGTATCTACGTGTTATCCCGACAGGAGGAGCACCTGCAGTCAGACATGTGCTTATCCCTAACAGCAGCTACTTTGAACAAGTATGTGTGCAGTTTTTTTCTAAAAGTCTGCAAGTATAACTCTTTGTCCATGAAACTATTTGTTAGAACCATTTGCTCATCTCTAAAGATTCATTTAATGAAGATATTTTGTCTCAGATGCTTCCAGGATGCTTTTGTAGATTAATTGCTGGGACTTGTGTATTTCTGCAGTGGTCATTATTATTTTCCTTGAATCCATCTTCCCATATGTTAAATACCTCTTCTGAGTATTGGGCTTTGTCTACAGCCAGTGTTTTCTGCCCACCCTTTTCACACCCTACAAACTCCTGTCTGATGAAAATTATTAATTACCACTCTGTAATGCACAGCTTCTAATCCACACCTTCCAAATGAGCTGCTGAGGTTAGGTTTTGGTGTTTCTTACTAGAATCTGTAGAAAAGGATGACCTGTCAGAAGTTAACCAGTTCAGATCTTGGGATAAGGGAGGTGAGAAATAATTATTTTTAATTTCATTTCCCTGAGAACACTGAGAAAAAACATCAGAGTCTGCACATGGATGTGGAATGAAGAACAACCTGCCTTTTGGTTTCCATATTCATTCCTTTTTTAATGGCAGTATCTCCACAAGTCTTTTAGTGCCACAAACTCTTTGGAGAATGGGGAGAGGCTCCTCTTCCTGGATGTTTTTTGATCCTTTGGGGCTATGCAACTCTTTCTTCTTTGAAAAAAAAAAGAAATCCTTTAGGGGCATAGGCTGCAGAAAAATTACCCATGAGAAAATTCATCCTGGCCAGGAGTGGGTTCCAACCTTGCCAGCCAGAAGTTGAGAGGCAACCCTCATACCTCAGTTTCCCAGGTCAGTGGCTGGAGCTCTGAACCCAGCCTCTCATAACTGAGTGCCAGCATCTGCCTGATACAGCCCCACTGGCCAGTTCCTCTCATTTTGATGATAAGCAGTTCTGTTTTCTGGATGGATTTTTCTTCAGTCTGAGTCCTTCCTACCATAAAATATTGATGTGTCAACAGGCCATTCCAAACTTCCCCAGTGTCACCTCCCACATCCATCAGCCATGCAGCTCTGTAACCACAGCGAGCACTGAGGACACACCAGCAAGCAATTGATCCTGCTTGGAGCAAAGAGTCATTTCAGGTCTCATTTAGGAGCCATGGTCTCTCACAGTCCTCCTGAAGCAGTGGGTAAGGACTTGGATCACCAACAGACTGCAGAGGTGCGTGGTCAGAGGAAGGGCTATCTGCAAACTGCAGAGCACTCGTCCTGTCACGCTCCCTTCTCCTTCCCACAAATGCACGCTGTGCTGGGGGTGTGGGGGAGCCCCTCCAGCCAGGCTGCTCCAGCCAGGCCTTCTCACAGCCACAGCTGCTGAGAGGAACGAGAACAGAACAGGGAATCAGGGCCAAATTTTCTTTCTTTTTCATATATTAAAAAAAAAAAGTAATATAAATGATTAAGTCAGAGCATCTGATTCATCAGTACAGCATGAGGTCAGGTGTTTCACTTGATAAACGAAGACATTGACTTATTAGCTCAGTTCTGGCAGAATTATTAAGAGTGTGTTTACATTCAAGCTCATTAAGAGAGACATCTGAAACCAGAAGCATCCAAAATTAATGGATGCTTTTTGAGACTGTTGGCTTCAATGAGTTGTGTTGCATTCTTTTATTAAGTGGATAGGTTTTTGTGGTTTAGGCAGAGAGCAGCTGCAGACAGTTCCTTAAAAAATGTAAATGTATTCCTAATCTGTAAAGGAAAATTAATTGAATACCTAGAAGCATCAGTCCACATATTTGCACTCAATATGATTTCCCATGTTGTATGTATTTTATGTGTACTATAAAATTCTTGTTTCACTTGAACTTTTCCTTGCACTCTGATCTTTTGTGCTCTAGTATTAATTGGAAAGATGGGATTTCTGTACATTTCCTGATTACACTGATTTAACAAAGGTCATGATTTTGGCTTTACCAACTCACCAGATTCACACTGTCAACACCTTTTCTCTTGCTGTCTCACTCACCCATGACTCAAAAACATGGTACATTGGTGTGCTATGGACTTAAACTCCAAACTGCCAGCTGCAGTAACCCACATCCATTTGGAGAATTCCCTCATGTTCTCACAGCTTAAGTGCCATTTATAAAGGTATTTAATATAGAAAATCCTATAAATCATTTAAAGCACAACAACTCTGAATACCACATATCTATATAGAGACATTATGTCTCTCTATATAAATAGAGATCTACATAAAATAACATGTATTGTGTGTTAACCAGATTTTATAACAATTGGTGCTGGTGAAAGGCCCACAGGTGAGCACAGGAGGATTGTCCCTGTACCTGGGTGAGGCCAGGAATCAGAGGCCATCATGCTGCAGAGGATGCTGCAAGTCCTGCTGACTCAGCTTGCTCCCTGCCTTCTGCAGGAGCAGATTCCTCTCACCCTCACTCGCTCATTTCTGAGCTACCTGCAGCCACATCAGGAAACCTAATTCAACCACGTTTAAACTAAAGCTTTTCTACCAGCTTTAGCTTCAGCTTGACCAGAGGGATGCAAGAGTAATGACTTTCTAATGGTAACTGTTTTCCTTCCAATTGTTTATCAAGTATTTATTATTAAAAAAAAAAAAAGAATAATAAGGAAAGGAAAATAAATCATGTATCCTAAGCAAATAAACTCACTTCCCCACCTCTACTAATCAGGCTTTATTTGCTTAGTATCTGTGATGTAGCAGTAATTATACTAATTCTCCAGTCACTCATTGAATCTCTCTCAAAGAACTGGATAGATGTGACTTGAATTTCTCATCCTTTAGATTTTCTAGCTTCATACTAGTGGAGAGCCCAGTGTGATGTGATCCTGGCAATGCAAATAATGTACAGGGAAGGTGAAACAATCTTAGCTTTTTAAAAATGTAAAGCAAACTCCCTGGTTTTACACATGGGAGAACATATATTCTTCTTTTTAATGTTGCACAGTAGGTACATCTCCTCCCCCTTTACATCTGGAGATTGTTGAGACATTTATATTGCACGTCACAGAAACACTTGCAGAACTGAGAGGCCTAAGTGTTTAAGAGTTTGCTGCAGATCTTGTCTGATCCACTGGTTGCTTACATGGGTTTCTTTTCTTATGAGGTGCTGGGATTTCTCTGAGATCAAATATATGTTGGTTTTCTATGTGGGAGATGTTATGAATATCTGTGAGCACAGTGGGAAATACAAGGTATTGCCAAACTCAGAGGTATTCTCTCTTGGACTTAGATATGGTGATCTAATGCAATTTCTAAAGATCTTGGTATAAGTTAAACATTTTACTCCCAGGAAGTAACCACAGTGTGCAGGTAGAGACATTTCAGAGTCAAAAAAATTCACCTACATTCTGCTGGACACTGCTGGAACATCTTGTGGTCAGAGCTTCTCATGGTAATGTGGAATTTTGGCTGCTACCCTGTATGTAGCATACTTCTGCAAAGCAGAGTATTTTTTCTAATTCCCAAGACTGAGCTGAGTTGGCTTTTACTCCTCTCTCTGCCTCTGGGTGATCCACCTCATTCAAGCTCTTTCCAATAAATTTGCTCAACCCCTTTCGTATGCAGGGCTGCACTGAGCAGTGGAGGAGCAGCAGCTCCCATCTGCTGCAGGTTGAGCTGCCAAATGCCAACCCCACGTGCTGATGGACCTGGCAGATGACAATTTTTGTATGTTTTCTTCTCATGTCATCTTATACTCCTGTTTGTTGGGCAGCTAGCATCATGTCTTTTAATAAAACATGCTACAAGCTATAAATTTCAGAGAACATTTTACAGTGTGGAATAACCTGGCTTTCTGAATGTCTTTGATTCTGTTGTAAGCATGGTATACTAGAATGTGAGATTTTGTTGCATTATTATGAATATGTTGTCCTCTCTTTCCATATGTTTCTGCATAAGTGTCTCATATGTTTCTGCATAAGTGTCTCATCCTGTTAGATCATTTAACAAAGAATGTCAGATAAGAAAGCAAAAGTAGAAACTAAAGTTAATTAAAAATGCATTGGCTGCATAAAGTGAGCCTGGCCAGAATGCAGAAACATGCTTTCTACCTTAATCAGTTTCATGGAAAGTTAAATGGAGTTTTGTGGTAGAAATGTGACTTGTCCAGCGTAAGGATGAATAAACCAAAGAGGTAGCACAGTCTGCCAGTTTTAACCCTGAATTTCCTCATATGACACCAATCAGTTCTTTCTCAGATACTGTGTTAGACTTCTGATTATCTCCTGGATCCTGGAATAACTTCAAGGCAGTGCAGTCCCTGCTTGGAGATGGGAAATAGGAAAATCATAGTGTATATTGAAAACAATCCAGCCCTTTGAACTTGCAGTTTTTATGACCTTTTACAAACTCCTTCCAGGAACACAAATATGTTGTTCATATTTGATCAGGCCCAAAACAGGGCTTGTTTTGGGCCTGATCAGGACTGGAATTATGTGGGGTGGGAAGAAGGCAGAAACAAGGCAATTATACCTCTTGATTTGATGTTAAACCAGTGACATTTTAAAGCCAACCAGGGTGACAGTTGCCAGCCTGTTTTTATGAGCTGCTCTGAGATAGAAGCTCCTCAGTGAAGGTCACTGTGCTGGAAGCAGAGATGTGAACAGTTCAGCATCTCTCTACTTTTGCTTTTTTGGGTCTCTTTACATCCAATATTCTTTTCTGCCCCTCACCTATTTTCTACAGAAAATGCAGTGTGCAGAAGCCCCTCAGCATGCCATCTGCACACTCAGGTGCCAGGGGGCACCCCGAGCCCCAGGGTGTGCTGGAGCCCCTCGTGTGAGCTGTGAGTGACAGCACTGTCTGCTCCAGCCCTCCGTGTCCACAGGGGCCACGTGCAAAAGCATTTACTGTCTGTGACTAGAAGCAAAATTGGCTCCTGTGACTACAAAAACATGTCAGTCTAATGAGAAAAATGAGAAGGAAAAAAACCTGACAAAAATCTAAGAATAGAGTGTTGAACAGGACTTATTTCTGCCAGAGGATTTAGGGGAGAGATAAATATTATTTAAATATGGTAGGAATACCATGTCACATCAAGAATGTTACAGTGCTTTCACACCAGCTCAAAGTATGTCTCATCCCACATGCTTTGTATGTGTAAATTTGGACATTTTTGCAGCTTTCTCCTTTCCAAAGGTAATCTGCACTGCCCTAATTTCTGAGTGGATTAACTCCAAACAGGAGTGAAGGCTCCTCAAGCAGCCATTAGAGAGTATTTTGGTCATTCAAATAAGGGAGCTGCTAGTCATTTTAAAGTATTACAGGCAGAATTGACAGACATTCTTCAAAGTAATCAGCTACACAGTGCTGGAGCCAGTTAGGGGATTACATGAGCTCCTGTAAAACACAGCCCAACAACATCAAAAGAGGTGTGCCACTACCAGCCCCGTGGGTGACAGTGTCTGCCTGAAGCACCACTTCATCCACTGCTCACCATCCATCCCCTCCCGGGGTCAGTGGTGCTCCTGCCTTTCACACCAGGGGCATTTGGGTTAGTAGTGGAGTATGAGAATGGGACTCAGAGGTGACAGATGACTGTCCCTTCAGAAGGAACTCTGCTGGTTCCATCCAATGATCCCTTCAGACTCCTCCTGGCTTACCTGGAAAGGTGCTCAGGAGTCAGGAAGGGGACTTTCTGCCACCAGCCCCTCGAGGATGGCCTAGGACTGAAGCCACTTGTACAAAGTGATGGAGAGTCCTGTTACAGAACAAATGCTCCTGTGCTGGGGTTTATCCTACATTAGAGGGATTTTCTAGAAAAATCTGATTTGGAAGTGGAATACTGTGGAAATGCCATAGGATTTCTCCATTAAAACAACAAACTTCAGTTTGCTCAAGTGTAAAATATTGTTACCTATCTGCCATACAGGCAGCTGCAGCTAAAAAATAAGGCCATCAACTAAACACGGCCTTTACTTTAAGCACCTGAATAGTCTCCCTGATTTCTGAGAATTGCTGGATGATGCTGCAGAATCAGCAACTACAAAGTGAGCTTCTCCCTGTGACACTCCTGCCATTCATCACCTGTTTGGGGTAAGAGTGCAGGCGGGTGAGAGCTTTTGCTGTAGAAGTCCCTTTTGCTAGCAGGATTGAATCAATAAATGACTTCAAATGTTATGATCTTAAGAGCAAGATGATTTGCACAGAGTACTTGCTAGTGAGTGTAGAGCACCATAGTCCCTCGTTATAGTTTTAGCAAGAGAACATAAAAAGAGTCTTGGACTACTCTAACTTAAGACTGTGAAAAACACACTGTTGTGTTTCTTATTCCTTACTTTAATTGAACACCGAGATATCAGCACTTCAGTGTCAGCTGCTACACATAAAATCAAACTTGGAGGGTAGTAAATACAGCAGAACTGAAGGTTTAGTGTTATATATTGAGAGAACCATTCAAGATAGAATTGTCTTAACTAACACTACTACTACAATAACAACCTTAAATTTATTAAAATAGAACTAAGTTTAAATGCATTTTCCTTTCCTTTTCATTTTTATTACGTACTTTTTATCTCTAAGAACCAAAACTCACTTAACATAAACTGGGTATTTTCACTTTCCCAGCTGTTGTAAATTTTCACAATGTTGCAATCTCAGAAGAACTTTTTAAACATCAATTTTAATAAAAACTTGAGTAAAAGTGTTTAAAACATGATTTGTCGCTAGCCATTTGATATAAAAATTACTTGTTTTGATCCTGTTTATCCAAGAGGAGCTTTTTAATCAATCCTTGTGCAGAGGGCACAAAGTTGTGTAATTGCCTCTCTAGCAGAAGACCAACTTAACTCTTTCCTGGGATTTGACTGGGAGACTTGTGCCACTGAGCAGAGTGGCTGCTGGATTTACTTCCTCAGGTGTGTCTGTCCTGATGTCCTTTGCCTGCCTTCTTCATGTCCTGGTGGGTGGAGCACTGCATGGGGACTCTGGCACAGTGACAGCAAAACCCCCTGCAGTGATAGGTGGCCCAAGGCCACGTGTGAAAAAAGAAATAATGCTGGATGAAGCACACAGAGCTTTTGGGTGAAAAAGCAAAGTGTCAGCAATTATTACACTATTTAATTAAATGGTGTTTACTAGTTATTACAATGAGTTCCTATGACCGGCAGGGGCTAACTCCACCTGCCTGGGGAACTGGGCCCTGCCTGGGGCAGGATTTAGGCTCCCAGTAACCAATCTGGAGAAAGGCAAGTTGCTTTTCAGGCAAATTGTCATAGACCTGCCAGAGGACTGTCACAGGATTTAAGTCACGGTAAGATCAGTAGGAATGGCTGAAAATGCTCTGAAGAAAAAATTTTCCAGCAAGAAATATTGATTTGATGCAGTTTGGGTATTCTTCAGGACTGTGTGAATTTTAATGATGGAACCTTCTGATGGAAACCTTGCAAATGTGGGTTTTTCTAGCAGGGAGCCAGCAGCTGGTAGGGTCCAACCTCCACCAGAGATTTTTCTGATGGGATGGGGAGGTAGCTGGGGAGCTAGAGACTAGATCAAAGCTGGTCTGATTTAGTTATTCAAAAAGAGAATGTTCCCAAATATTTTGTTCCATAGAAATCTTCATGTATCCATCATGCATCTTTTTTATGGTATAGAATGAAACCATTAAAAATATAAAGGAAATTTTCTGCAGATCTTAAAACACACGTCCCAGGCCATCACAGTGATTAAATAATGTTGTGGCTGAACAAAATGGTGACTTGTAATGGAATTTCCGGGGGGGTGGGGGGGAAGGGCAAATATTTTAGAAATGCACCTCAAATTTATTAAAATACAGCTTCTTCACATTAGTTACTGCAAGAATCAAATTCTGCTTATGATTTATACTCACTGTAATGACTTTACTGATGACTTTTCATGCTTCTATTTTTTAATTGGGATATTAGCCTGAGAAACAGCTGATCCATGGAAACGTTTTCTTGTTATGATGCTGTTTTCTAAATCAATAGCAGTGGGTTTTGTTGGTTTTTTTTGTTTTTTCTCCTTAATGTATTTTAACAAGTAACAAACGCGGCGAGTTCGGAAGCCTGACAGCAGCCGAGCAATCCGCCGCGGGCACGCAGCCCAGGAGGAGCCCGGGGCGGGGATGGGGATGCCGCGAGCAGCAGCGGCTTTATTGCCGCGCGCTCAGGTGCTTCACAGGTACTCCCAGCGCCGGCCGGGGGCTCGAGCGGAGCGCGCCGGGCAGCGAGCGAGCCCCAGCGGCTCCGCANGGGGCAGAGCCCGCGACGGGCGCACGGCGGGCGCTGCCCGGGCGCAGCAGGGGAGGGGAGGCTCGTCCCCGCCGCCGCCGCCGCCGCCGCCTCGCTGGACCTCGCGGCGAGCTCCGGGCGCGGAGCGCTCCGTGGGATGGGGCTCGGAGAGGCGCCCGGCGTCGCCTCCTCGCTCTCGGGCTGCGGGAGCCCCCACGCAGCGCAGGGCAGTTGAATCCCGCCCGCGGTGGAGAGAAGGAGCGGGACGCGATTTTATTGCTGCATTCCCAGAAACGTCGCTTCCACCTGCGAGCGAGTTTGAGCAGGCGGCTGTGGATTTTATATTTGCTTCTCCGCAAACCGAGGTCAGCCGGGAGGCTTTGGCTTTTTGGGAAGGAGCCCTGCCCCGGCCCGCTGTGTGCGATGGATTGAGGCGTGCCCGGCTGCGCCCCCAGCCAGGTCCCCGCCCGCAGCCCACATAGATGCGATGGAAAGTCGGGGGCTGTTCTGCACCCTTTGTTACCTGATGTTCAACGCTCCTCTGCTGTTCATTGTCACCGGTGAGTAGGGAACTTCGGCCTCCTTCCGGGGCGATGCGCCGCTCCGGGCACAACTTGCTGGCGGGAGGCTGCGGGGCCGTCGGGGCTGCGGGGCCGCCCGTCCGCAGCAGAGCTGCAGCCGCCCCGCCGCTCCCAGGCCCGGCCTCCCCGGCGCCTTCCAGCGCGGGGCTGGGGGCAGGGAGCTGCCCGGGCGGGCTCTGGCAGAACAAGGTGGCACTGTTGGGCCGCAGCTGCCGGCAGCGCGCAGCGGAACGGAGCGGGGCGCGGCGGGCGCGCAGCCCGGGACAGTCCCCGCGCCGCTCGGCGGGAGGGGACAGTGGGACACCGGTGGCCCTGTATCAAGCCGAGGGCTTTCTTAGAAGAACCAGGGGGGTTTTAAGTCCTCTTCAAACTTTCCACTGAAGCCGCGGCTGCAGGGTGACGGGGACCGGCTCGGCCCTGCCCGGGGTGCGCAGCCCTGGATGCTCTGCTTACCCGAGGTCCCTGGGCTCCAGGAAACCGGTGTCGCGGTCAGCGCTTAGCTCTTGAGCTGAAGCAGCTCACGTTAGACTGAAAAGGACTGATCTTGCCTTTTAATCTCTCTCGTTAACCAGCCCTTGTAACTCTATCTTCCCCTCCCAGCTACCTTTACTGAAGTTCCCAAAGATGTGACTGTTAGGGAGGGAGATGATATTGAGATGCCTTGTGCTTTCCGAGCCAGCGGATCCACCTCTTACTCCTTGGAAATCCAGTGGTGGTACCTTAAAGAACCAGCCAGAGAACTTGCACACGAATTAGCCATCAGTGTCCCCGGCAGCAGGAGCAAGGTAATACATTGCTATGGAGATATATCTCTTCATCAAATGCAACATGCTTAGGCAGTGATCAGAATAAACTCAGCTTTCCCAGAATGCTTCCTCTGCCCAGTGCCAGCCACCAGTAGGAAGCATCAGTGTGCCCAGGCCCTCTGAGGAATGCAGGAGTACAGGGCATGCACCATGAGGGACTTCATGACAGGAAAAAACATCAGTGCTTTAAGAACTGTAAACCAAAAATGATAAATGTTCCACTGCAAAATCAGCAATGAGGTCCCAAGAAAAGCTGTTGTACGCAGTGTGGACAAGCCAAAACCAGTGCTTCTGTGGACTGAGCTAGGAATCACTGTAAAAGGTGGGAGAGCCTCTGCTCACCGATAGTGCAGAGAAAGGCAAGAGGGATACACCTCTCTGTTGGTATATTAACGTGGCATCAGTCTGCACCTGCAAAGGCACAGTTACTTGTACACTTCCACCCTTGTGTCCATATCTGAAGCTCAGCAAGATATTTTCAAGATGTAGCAATTAAAATGCATGAAGCAATTAAATCTTTCGTGCCTTTTGCCCTCCCCCTAGGAAGCCACTTGGTCTGAGGGTAGGCTTTCGTCTAAATTTTTCAGCTGCATTTCCCCAGCATAAGCCAGTTCATTCTACACCCCTCCCCACCAGAGCAAAGACAACTTGCAGGTGCCAAACAGGGCTGTACAAGGAGTGGGGTAAAGCAGGACTTTGAGGCTGTGTTGCCCTACTGTGCAGGACATGTCATCCTCTCCAGCCCCTGTCCTCTGTGCCAGCAGGGTGGCCCACGGCAGCCTCTGTGCCTGTGCCAGCTCCCCTCTCTGTGGCACGCTTGTTTTCCTGCAGAGCTCAAATAGAGATGCAAAGCATATAGACACTGAGCTAATGCTATGCCGCCTAGCTGGGGAAAGTGTAAGTCAGTTGTCAGACTGGGAAATAAATCGCTTGGATTTAAATGTCTTCTTTAACCTTATATAAAAACTGTGAGCTGCTTTTACAATAAATGATGACAGAGCAAGCCTGGAGAATGATGACCGTCTCCCTGAGAGGCGTATCAGTGAGGTCTGAGGCATCACTTAGGTTTACAGTGGTTGGCTGGAGACAAAAACATAAACAAATATGAAATCTGCTGCGTGATACCTGCTCCCAGGGTGTTTCAGGACTGAAGCTCTGCCCTGAGCCATGCAGGATCCAGCTTGCCCAAGCCTTTCCCTGCTGTGCTGCTGGTGAAGCGTCTTCCCCAGTGTTTGTCAGTGACTGTGAGCAGCAGAGCATGCAACAAGCATTTCTTTGGCTGCTGTTCGCACCCTTGGGGAAGGCAGCGCTTCTGTGGGGCAGCATGGGAAGTTTACCCAAACAATCCCCCTGGCTGAGCACTGGTTTGCTGCCTTCCCCATCACCTGGGGAACTGCCCTGAGCTACACAGGCTGTGTGAATGGCAAGCTGAGAAAGTTGCATCTGTCCATGTCTTGTCCTTCTACCGGGGTGGGAATATGAGCATCCTGTTGATGTGCTGGCAGCGCTGAGTCTAATTGCCCTTTTTTTTCTGTTCTTTTAGGTAGCAAATAAGGATGCAACCAAAATCAGCGTAAGTGCAGCTCGAGATGGGTGCACATCCCTCCTCCCACGCACGTGGGATTTACTGCATGCCCCCCTCATTTCCTGACACACGAATGCAGCTGGTCTCACTGGCAGCCGCGCTCCTGCAGCACGGCGGGAGTGTGGCACGTTTCCCCTCCTCAGTGTGCCGTGGCTCAAGACGTTGTTACCATCTGTTGCTGGTTTTGCAGTCACGTCTCATTCCTTGCAAATCCAGAGGAGGTGACGCTCGCATTACAGCCCTTCCTTAGCCACGTTGGAAAAGGACTGTGGGCCAAATCAGAAGAGAATCTTGCTTTTTTTCCCCAGCCTTCTGCAACCCCCAGTCGCCTGAGGCGACCCCCTTCTCTGGCTGTCCCGCAGGAAACATGCCCCTTTTCCTTCGATGCGGCCCGGGTGCCGCTGCCCCTGTCCGCGGTGCTGGGGACACGGGGCAGCTCCTTGGACCCGGAGAGGGGACCCTGCGACCAGCCGGGCTCGGCTCGCTGCAGCGGGCGGGGGCGACCCCCGGGGGCTGCACTTTCCCCGAGGGGGTTCGGGGCGGTTCGTGAGGGCTGTGGGGCGAGAGAAGCCCCGCGGGGCTGGTGGCAGAGCGCTGGCGGTGACAGCCGGGAGGTGGCGCGGGAACGATGGGGACAGGGGCTGGTTGTGGATAGCCCCCGCGAGGTGGGGCTTCAGCAGNCCGCCGCCAGCGCCACTGCCACCGCCGCCACCGCCACCGCCTCGACGGCCGCCGCCGCGGCCTCCTCGGCCTCGCCGCCGCCCGGGCAGGCCGCCATCCTCCGCCAGCAGCACGGGTCAGGTAGGGCGGGGAGCGGGAGGGACCCCCGTTCCCGCACGGCAGGCAGCACCGGCACTGCCACTCGCTTGCGGGTCGGGCACTGTGACCCCGCTGCCCTGGGGGACTCTCGCTGCGGCGCTGAAACAGTGATCGCGCCCGAGGCTGGTGGCAAAGTGCGCTTAGGTTGCCCCAAAGGCCAGGACTGGTGCCCTGCCCCTGGACAGGAGTGAACACAGGCACGGGGCTGGGGAGATGGGTCCGAGTACACAGCTGAGACCTGCATCCCTTTGGTAGGTGCAAGGGGAGGCCCCACGGTCAGAACCCCCTTGCAGCTTTTCGGGTGCAGTGTTTGAAACAGTAGCTGCAGCCTCAAGTGAGCGAAACACCATGGATGTTCTGCAGAGAATTTAGATTTGCAAAGAATTTAGATCAGCGAGTGGCCTGCAGGGGTGGTTGTCCCAAGCAGATGCGAGGCCTGTGCAGAGCAGGATGCAGATTCAGAAGGGAAATGTCAATTGCTGTGTAATGAGATCCACATCTGAATTAATGGCAGGATAAGAATTGAAGATACAGTGCTCTATAACGTTTTCCAAATGTAAACATCATGCTAATACTGATTGCCTATCAGTTAATACTGTATTGGGTTATTAATGCCACATTACCATATTGTGGTTTGCCAGAGAAGGCAGTTATAAACCTTTATTTATCCAATGACAGGCATGTCTGGGACGAAGAACATAGTCTTAAATCTGCATTGCAAAAGTGTTTCAAGCTTCAGAGGTGTGGTGCTGCTCTGGCTGGGCTTCACCTCTCCTCTCAGCCACTGTCACTTAGCTAATGTTGAACAAATGTCCCTGCCAAGTTATCTGTGGAAAAGGGAAACAATTTTATGCACTAACTGTGCAGGGAAGGCCCTGAGCTCCCCTCTCTGCTGAGTCTCTTCTGACGCAGATTCATAATCTTCACGCAGGGAAGTTCACACTTCTTCCTGATACCTCTTCACACTTTCTGGGCAAGCAGTTGCAGGTTTTGGCTCACAGTAATGGAAATCATTCCTATATGGGTCACTGTGACCTGCTGGTGCTTTACAGGTGCTGTGTTTTATCTGGCTACTACCTTTTCCTGTTTTCTGAATAATTTAGTTTCTTTCTTCTGTAGAAATACATGTGAAAATTAGATTTTACTCCTTATCATTCCCAAGACTGAGCTGGTTGTTCATTGCTGTCTGGTGGTAGATAAGGTGGCTATTCCTGAGATTTAACTACAGGTGCTTGTGGGCATTTAAAGAAGTTCATTTTGCTTTTGCTGAATCCACTGACCCCAAGAAATTAAACCAGACACTGTAATGCTCATGATCTATCATTTTTTGTTTGGAAACATCTGCTTTTCTCCAGAACCCCAGAGCTGGGGCTTGTTCTCGTTTCCTCTCCACTCTGTGACTGTGAGAATTCTTGCAGTGTTTTCCATGCTGACAGTAGAGGTTGGCTTTGGGACTTGCAGCACTGTGCACCCTGCCTGCTGAACCCAGAGCTTATGTGGTGCATATGAGCTGAAACCAGGACGGTGGAAGTGCAGCGGGCTCAGTTCCACGTCAACAGATGGATGTGAGCGTGTGCCGCCAAGACAGCATGTCACATATGCCTGTTAGGGCAAGACCTCCTGCCCAGATCAGCTAAACTGCTGTCTGTCCCGATTTTTTACATGTCTGTGGTTTGGGATATGGCACTTGTGCATCGTTTCTAGGCTGCATTAAAATCTGAAAATAAACTGGTAGTGTTGTGGCCAGCAGTGGAGGTAATGGAATGATTTAAATCAGTGAAAAAAGGTAGCAGAATACAGAAAAAACATCTAGTGGGGGTCTCCAGGTGGAGACTGATGCTGAGGGCTACAAAACTGGCTAAACAAAAATCTGGTGCTGTGAGCACCCTGCTGAGCACGCTGGTCTCTGTGAACAGTGCCACTCCGTGGCAGCTCCAGTGCTGGAGAAAGCCAAGTCAGACTCTTGCTGTTCCTGTACTGACTGAAAAAGGTGTAAGCCAGCACCTGCTTTTGTCCCCATAAGAGGGAGGTAATTAATCATGTGTTTTGGTATGGTCCTCTTGTAGAAATAATGCCTTTTCACTCTGCTTGAATCAAGATCTCCCTGAATAACAGGCTTCTCCCTGGTTTGCTGTAATTTCTGTACCTATGGTAGTTTGGAGCTGCCTGTAATTACAAATCAATAGAACATCAATCACAGCATGGCTTAGGAGATTTGCAGCTGAGGGATTTGACCCTCAAATATTCCTGATTCGGGTACCTTCTGGATCAGAACTGCTGAGTCTTATTACCACAAGATGTCTCTTTGGTTGCTTCTGTGAAGCAGATTGCTGCTGTCCCAGTCCCCATCTCCTGAGTACTTTAGAAAGACTGTCTGGGCCAGGGATTTGGTCTGAAGCAGAGAGACAGCTTGGTGTAGAGACAAGAAGTCTTCCCTAGGCATGAATGTTGCATAGAGACCTGGATAAAATATTAACATGGCAGTCAGTGTGATGAGGGCTTGAAGGAGTATCACCTGCTTTTGTGAGGAAAGAGAAGACTGGGGTCTCCAGTGCTGCCACTCAGGTTGGATAAGCACTCAACTTTCTTCAAAATGTCCTAAAAGAAAGTGACATCTTAGACCTTCTGAGTTTCTCATTTGTATGTTAAAGTGGTGTTCTTTAGAGCTATAGTTAGGTACAGTAATTATTGTTCTCCATAAAGAATGCAGTTATTTTATAGGAAATGGGGTTTTTCCCTTTTATTTACTTCTGGGAGCTAGAAGCCTTGTTTCAAGTCCACCCCCCTGAGGCAGTGTTGTAACTGGTTTTCCACACAGTAGGGCCAACAAAATCTTTTCACGAGGTGTTTAGACTGCAGGACCTCACCTTGTGTTGCTGTATGAGTTATATCTGCATAGCAGCATAATACATGTGCCTCATTATCCTATTTTGAGCTCCATAACACATACAGATAAGTACTTGCACCAAATCTGTGTGTAATAATTGAATAGTCCAATACAATTACAGTATTTAGCATTTCTAAGTCTTTTCATTGTACACAGGGATATTTCCTCTGTACAAAAGCAGAAATGTGGTCAAACAATGGATTTGCTATCAGCGATTAAGAAACATCCTCATTTAAGGCGCTGGAGAGCTCTGCCTAAGAGCTGATGGCATGGCACTAGCTACAGTGTCCTGCATGAATTGGTCTCTAATCCTATTTTCCTTGTAATAGAAATCTTCCCAATACTTTCAGTGTAGTAAGAGAGGGCCTCTATGTACTTGGATTCCAATAAACATGATTATAGATCAAATGCTACATTGGGATGTGCCTGCAGGGCTCTTGTTGACTTCAGCTGCTGCCCCAGTCATGCACCATGGAAAAGTGTGATTCTTTACATCTTCTAAGTGAACTGAAAAATGAATTTATTAGGATAAATGTGTCTGTTACTGAGATTATTTAAAGAGCAAAGAGTCTCATCTGACAAACTGGGTATAAATAGAAAATCCATTGTTTTGAACATCATCAGAAACTGTATTTGCCTGAAATCTGTGTCAGCATTATGGTATATAAGGCAATAGATCCAGTATAACTGAAAAATTGACCAATATGCCACAAATATTAGCTACTTAACAGAATTTTATCTGTGATGTTTAAACAACCATATAAAAACTTGGTGCTGTGGTCTCATGGAAGCCTAGAAAATGGGATTTGGGCTGTGAGGAGACAAAGACCTGCTGGCAAGACCATTTTTAACACTGTCAGAGAAGCAGTCATCCATGTGGTTCTAAATGAAATAATATTGAGCTTTTAGTTTAAATGCTTGTACACAGATGGAATCTTACACTGTAGGAGAAAAATGGGGGTGAGCAAGTACAAGTGTGCACAGTTGTTACTGTTTGGAAGTGCTCCTGGTTTTTACTGAGTAGAGTAGGGGGGATGCAGGAGCATCACTGACTGAAACACACAGTATCTCTGTCTCAGGAAGTTTGTAGTCCAAGTGTTTGAGACAGATAAATGGCAAAAGAACAATAACTGACTTTGTTGAGTCGTGTGACAGCTGTGAAATTAAATATGAAAACTTAATTTGAGATCTTCTAAATTTAAGTCCAGTGCCTTAGTCGTGAGACTAACTTTGTCATCTGATGGTGCAGTAATAAACAAGGATCTTCATCCTGACCTCCTGGGAGGGAAATTGACTGTATTATATCCTACCAAATGGTCTCCAAAATGAGTGCCTGTGTATTGGCTTGGGGGCAATTTTTAGTTTAACTTCTGAGCAGAATGTAGATCAGACATTGCAGCTTCCAAATTCCCTTTTATTTGTTTGATCTCTAGCCTCAAAGCACAGAAGTGAAAGCTTTAAATAAAATAAACAAAAATGGGAGTGTGAAATAAGAAGCTCTAGGAGGAACACAGGCTCATGTGTTACGCACAGATGAAGTGGTCATGGCAAGGAAGAACATAAATCTTCACTCCATGCCTGTCCCTCCCTTCCTCAAAGCCTTTTATGTCTGAGGCAGAAGGAGCTCTGCTCCTGGGCTACTTGGCTGAGATGGAGCAGCAGGTGCCAGCCCTGCAGCCCCTGTGCCCGTGGTGCTCAGCAGAGCAGGGCATGCACAGCCAGCCCACCTTGGGGCAGGAGGCCACGTGGAGACTCAGATCTCTGCTGTGCAGGCAAGAGTCTTTGCAGCTCAGAGACAGCAGAGGAAGGAGCATGGTGTTTTATTGTGTGCAGAGCTGTGGCTGGTTAGGGGGACTCTGTTTGACAGGCTGTGCTTGGCTTTGGACTAACTTTGGGGTAAGGGTTTGAGTTCAGAGCTTTAATGACTCTGCTAGTTTGAGACGCAGCCTGTGGAGCTCGTTTATGTTTGATAGATGAACATTACATGAAATAGCAAGAAAGGAAAGTCTGTGAGGCTGCTCAGCTCAGGCTCCCTGTCTTTCCCACTCAGTAGTGTGTGGGTCTACTCCACTTCTCCTTTGCTTTTTATGAGACCATGTATGAGCTCAATTCTGATGTTACTTGTAGTTAAATGCAACCTGGGTCACGTCACATTTTCCTTTACATTAAATAAAGCAGCAAGACAGAGGCCATAACTGAATTATCAGGCTGACCTCCTAAATGTCACTGGATAATAAACATGCAAAAAGAATTCTCATTAAATACACATCACTAGCACTTTAATATCTAGGCAAATTAGACTGCTTTGGGGACAAGTGAGGTCAAATATCTTCTTTTGTGTCTGTGTAATGTGGATTAATTCTCGAACTGGACAAAAGCACTAACTGCTGTACTGTGTCACCTCATTATCTAGGGCAGAAACAAGCTGTGCCTGGGTGTTTTTGTACTGTGGAAATGCAATTTATTTGAGTAACCTCCTTTCAGCGGTTCTTGCTTGTTCCCCAGAGGACGGACAAAACTGTACTAGCCTATTCTACTCCAGCCTGTTCAGTGCCCTTGAAGAAATCTGAACATTACTTGAATTTCTTTGAAATCTTTAAGTTATAGATGAAAAAGTTTTCTAAAAATATTACTAAACACAATGAAGGGGGTATTACAGGTCTTTTTAGTGAATATTGAAGCTGTATCTAACACTGGTCTAGATTTCTATATAAGATTGATTCATTAGTGAGTGAGAATTAGAAATTTATATGAAGAAGGACTCGGTGCACCCACATGTGTTTTTGCATGAGCAAGCAGCATTTGGGGCAGGAATACATATGTAATGCTAGTTCTTTATACATTATTTCAACAGATACTTTGTGAAACAGTGTTTTAGTTTGCAGCACCAGCAAACTTTGTATCTTTTATGAGAGGCAGTAATTGTTACTCACTCCCCACCTCTGCTATACTGGTGCAGCTTTACTGATGTATAAACTAATGCTTGAACTGTGCTGTCGATTTATATAGGTCCCTAACAGTTTAAAGCTTGGCAGTGGTGGCACAAAGAAATGTCCAGACAGCCTTACTGGTACTGGTTTTAAGAAGGCTTTTAGTAGTGTGGGCTGTATTTGGGAAGCAAACACAGAGTAGCCTCTGCCAGGAAATGAATCTCACAGTAGTCCTGTGTAGGTGTTTCTTTTTTACTTAAGAGAGCCTGACAGGACTGTGCTGGCAATGAAAGGAGGTTGGTTTGGATTTTGATTTAGCTTTGCTAAAGCAGTAAGAATGCTGTCAGGCTCACTATTGCTGTTTACTATGTGTTTTTTAAAATTAGATAATGGTGGAGCAGTCCCATATGTCAATAATAAACAGTTCAAGTAGGTTTGTATTGGAAAAAATGGGGTTGTCAGCAGAATGGTATTATTTGTCACAACAGCAGCTAACAACCAAGCACTTTATATTGCTAGGCTGTTATCAGCTGGGAGGCAATTTTATTAGCTGGAAAGAAGAGCAGTTTGGCAGAGCAGCAGCCGTGCTAGCAGAGGGGTCTGTGTGAGCCAGCACGAGGTTGTGCTGGGCTGGAGGAGGGAGCTGTGCTCACACAGCAAAGGACCCCAAGCACTCCCCACAACAGCTGCTCTCACCCTGCCCCTGGCTGGGAGTGATGCCTTGTGAAGGCTGCTCTAGAACAGAGACCAGACAGAGCTAAAGAATAAAGTAGGGATTTATTAAGAGGTCTCAATCGATCTACTTGTGCAGCACAACCCAAAATGGCTACAAAAATGGACAACCAGTCACGGGGTCTCACACTTTTACAAGTTTTGGTCTATTAGTGTATTGGAGCTAATTGTCCAGTTACAGCTTTAGCTGATGAAGTCCAATCCTTCTTGTTTTCTCTCTTTGGTCTACTGTTGTTTATGCTCTTAGGCTTGAGATCTGGATCATTTGTCCTTGGTCCCCAGCTAGAGAAGAAATTGTTTTGTCCCCCTGCTCTGTGAAGAGAGCTCACCATCCCCTAATACAAAGCCCAGACCCACACACTAAAGCAGCACAGAATCTGAAAAACATAAAAGCTAAGACCTGAGGCATCAGCAGCAGGGCAACCCTATGTGAGCAGGGAGCAGCTCTGACTTCCAAAGCAGGCAGAGCACAGGGAGCTCTCTCATGGACATTGTCTTCTGCACCTGTTTTGTTGCCACGCTGCTGGAGGTGTTCAGGAGACATGGCAATGTATCACCTGAGCACATGGGTTAGTGGTACACAGCCTGGTGCTGCTGAGTTCATGGCTGGGCTTGGTGATCTTAGAGCTCTTTTCCAACCTCACCAATTCTGTGATTCTATGGGTAAAATTCATCAAACTGACATAATTAGAAATAGTTTACTGCTTTATAATTTTTAAAATTGGTCTGCTAATCTGAATCCCTCTTACGCCGAGGAGCTGGAGATTTCACATGTACAGAGGGTATTGAGGAATGTCCCATGTCCACAGTTTTGTCAAATAACCCCTTGCTACCTTATTCTGCAAAGCTTGGCCTCCCATACATCTAGGGCACAGGAGAGTCTTTAGTTAACTAACATCTAGCAAATATCAATCATTGGAAATTACTGGAAATTTGGAGGGTCTCTGTATTTGTGGGTCAGTCCCAAAATGCCACTGTTTGTTTACAGCAAAAAGGTGATTCCCTTCTTTATTGAAATCACAGGCTCTGCTTTTTTTCCAGGCACATGCTCTCAGTACAGCCATTTTTCTTGTGTCATCATGCATTCTGCTAATAAATTTTGCTCTGTTTTTTTAAGTATGGACAGGATAGGGTTATTAAAAAAAAAAAATCCTTAATCTGCACTTGCATCTGATTAAGTTTAGTAATTCTGATTGGAGTGATAATTACAACTACATTGGCAGCTTGCTCCTAATCCTGATCAAGTTAAAAATACTGTAAAAACAGTGAAGTGAGAAACACAGTGTCATCATCTTTATTTCTGGGTTGCAAATATTTACAACTTGTATCAATTACAGAATGTGAAATCTGTGGTTCAGTCCAGTGGGACTCATTGTTAGTCTTTTCATACAGTTCCTATGGAATTGTATGACCATATCTAGCTTGCCTGCTTTTCTGCAATATGACTTTTTAGTCCTCCTATTTATAATGAAAAACCTGACAATATGCCCCAAACTTGCTTCAAAGCTCAGGAGCTGAAATCAGCTCCCAGTATTTTTCATTGTCTCGTGCTCTGGGCAGTTTCAGTTGTGCTTTTGCTACTTGTGTGTATGGATATGCTCTGGAATTGCTCACATAATAGTACAGAAGAAGGAAGTGTAAAACTGCCTGCTTATTTACCACCTGAACTACCACTCATGCAGTTACTTATTTTTCTTTATTTTAGTTTAGAATTCATTTTCCACCAAATTTCATTACAAAGAATTTTGTCTCTCTCGTTATTCAACTTTCAGGGAATGTATTAACGGTTCTTGGTTTTGTTAAGTTAATTTTAGATCGTGGAACTGCAGAAAATTCTGGAAATTAAAACAAATTCATAGTTGCATGGTTTGAGTGTCATAATAAGATGTTTGGCAAGGAGAGATCATCTCACCGATACCAAAGCAGAAATCTGTTTATGTGAGGGTAATACAAAGTAGAGAGCAGCTGCAGGTCTTAAAAGAGGAAAGTTACTGGCTTGTTTAAATGCAAACCAATAGAAAGTGTTTGAACTGTATAATCTATATAGAATGAATTACTCATTCTAAGCATTCAGGATGCATTTCTGTTCTCCATTGACACCGTCTAGAGTAGTGTTTCCTTTTGGAGTTTGTTATAAATTACTCCTGGTGTTGTCTTGAAGTTACTCTTTAATTTCTCCCAAGTGGAGATTTGGCATGCTTGAGTGGTTTGTTTGGCTCTCTCCAGTGTAGAAGAGATCCCAAGAGCAGCCCCCAAGGGCCTGGCTCCCTCAGCTCTGCTGGGCTGTCTGTGGGCACTGCCTGCCCCCAGCACACAGGTGTTCACAGGCACATGTAGTGTTTGAAGAAGCAGAGGGAGGCTTTGGTAAGAGTGCTGATTGTTCTGTACACTTTTGGCTACCACAGAAGGGAAATGAAGATATTGAGGGAAAATATTTCCCATATTGTGTTACCCCTATTTCTTGTAACTTTAGTGATAGTTTTTTGCCAGTCTGTTGGCAATGAAAACTGCATATTTCTCTAGGAACCTAACACCAGAAGTATTTGTGTATAAATATAGGAGTATTTCTTGCTCCATAGCAGCAGATATGCATTTCCCTGCATTCATCAAATCCACAAGTTCAACAACTCCTCTGTTTGTGATAGCTGTTAATACGAAAGTGTTGTGCCTTGCAGACCTGCAGCAGCTGTGGAATGGGTCAGACCAATTGTCCATTTAATCCTGTACCTTATGTCTAATGATGTCCTTATGATCCAGGAGAGGGAAGAGCCTCTAGAGGTAGAGGATCACAGAGCACTTGGCTGGTCTGTGTACCATGAGCATGTTTGGCAGGGATTGTCAGCACATTTTATGGAAAACTTGGCCTTAATGAGTCTCAGTTAAAATGAGCTCTGTTGAGATCAAAATCCACCTCAGTAGTTGCAGGTACCTGAAGAAGCACATCCCAACTCCTCTGCCAATGCCTGTGCCTGTCCTGTCCCACAGGCACTCACACATTGACTTCCAGCAGAGCACTGCAGTGCTTCAGAAAATCAATACTGCAGAAGGAATATTTTTCTTCTCTTAGCTTCTTATCAGAACCAAACTTTTATTTCTGCATCATTTCCTTGCATGACTACACCTCTCTCTCATTTCCAACCAATTTATTTATTTTCTAATCTGTAGCCTTACTGCTACCATGCTAAAACACTAAAGTCTAAAACACCAAACCACTAAAACACCAGTCTCCTGTCCTAGGTGAACTTTTTGAGTTGTCTCATCAAGAACAGTCAAAATTAAGGACCAGGCTGCTACAAGGAATTGGCTTTTTCCTCAAATACACATATTTATTTTTCTGCCTATTCAAGAAGTTTGCACTGTGCTGCCCTGTATGCAGCTTCTGTAAAGTTATCAAGCATTAAATTCTGCCTCACCTCATTGTTTTCAGGTGAGTTTAGCCCAGCACATAAATAGATACAGGTGTGGACTAGCAAATTACTGTCATTTAGTGTCCTCTTTTCAGGACTGCTAAATACTCCAAATGCAAATGGAATCTTATTTGAATTATTAAAACCTGTTGAGTTTCCAAAACCATTACTCCTGTAATGTGGGGTTTTGGCAATTCACCTGTAAATATAGGCCTCAATATTGCAGTGGATATTTTGAGAGAGAAGGTGGAGAAACAGTGAAACTCAGGTGTATTTGAGAAGACCTAAAATGATGATAGAGTTTTACAAAACTCTGGTCAGTGTCTTCTGGCCAGTAAAATTGCTTTCAGCTTCCCGGAGAGTTTGAGGCTCTGGTGTGGATAAGGAAATGAAATGTGGGCATTGTCATGAAGGGTGTGGAGGGCAATGCTGGTAGTTTCACCTGGCTGTGTGAGAAGATTTACTCCTGACCTTAAAAATCTTGATGTCGTGGATGAAGGAACAGAGCAGAATCACAAGCTTCTACCTGCATGGTTGTGTAGAAATAAAAACATAGGCTGACTTCTGTGAGGCATTTTCTTGAGATGAGTTATGGAAAGCTGTTCCAAAACTCGGCGAATCATAAATAAAAACTGTAGTGGATAGAAAGCTAATTTTGTCATCATGCCTTCTAGGCAGGTTCAGTGGCCAGCAGAGCCCATGCAGTTGCTCATAAATACGTGGGAAGTCACCACTGCTGAAATGAACTCCACCAAAAGGCAGCTGAGGAGCTGTTTCTGGTTGTGCCTGGGCAGGATGATCCACAGCCAGCTGAAAGCCAGGAGCAATGGGGACATCACAGTTCAGTGGTTTTTTTCTGTTGTACCAGTATTTCTTTGAACAACACCACCTCCTTTTCCAGGCAGTGCTCTAGGGTTGAACTGGGAGGGTCTGCTAAAACCAGCACAGGCTCTGCATGCACTTCTGCACAGCATCCTGGAGAATTAGCTCCTGGGGAGGAGTGGGAATTTTAAGGCATTAGGTGCAAAACAGAAGATTAAAAAACAAGCAAAAATGCAGTGTGTGGATTGTGCTGGAAGTACTTAAGAGTGGTAGGGTGTAGACAGTTTATAAGGTCCTGTCTCAAACTGTGGAATAGTTCTAATGGGGTGTAGCTTATTATCTCTTTGGTTCAGTAAGTGTATAGTGACTTCAGTAATTTCAATTAAAAACTTCTAAGAAGCTCTTGAGTCTGAAGTTGGGTAAATTCCCTTCAATTCAGTGCAAGTGCTCCAAATGTATGTGAGTGAGTGAGAATCTGTTTTATCTAGGAGGTTATTGTTTGTAATGATCCTTGACTAGTAGCCCATGTAAAACTCCCATTTTTTCCATAGATATCAGAACAAGAACATGTATCAAGCACAGTCTAAAGTTTCTGGACTGAGAGAACAGATCAATCTACATGGTCACCTCTTAATGAAATGCCAGGTTTGAGGGCTTTAATTGGGCATTGTTCTGTAAGGAAATAGGCCAAGGCTAACAGGTCACTGCATAAAAGGCAGTACAGAGAAATGTCTCGTGACACTGCCAACCAGGGCCCCAGCTCCATCATCAATAGGCAGTCAGATTTTAGGTGTTATCTCATCTTTCAAGGAAAATAGGCTACTGATGTCTTTCAGCTTTTTATTATATGGGCCACTGCATTTTACCACCATCTCAGAAAGAGACATCAAAGGACTTTTCAGATTCTTTCTAGTAAGAAAAATAGGTGACTGCTGGAAACTGTGGGTTTTGACCATTAGTTAAATATAGCTTATAAAAGAATCATTCCATTTTTTCTGGGTGTCACAAGTCACTTGGTTAATTAATGTTTGTTTTCGATTGAACTGTTTTAAGTCAAACTGTGATTAATTCTGGCATAAAAAAAAATTAAATAGAAAATTGCAGTAAAACACTATTATGTCATAAATTGCAAAGAAGGATGAGTGATGCCAGAGAGCAATTCACCATACACGAAGAGAACAATTTGTTCTTGTTCTGCATGGTGGTAGACTTTCCCTTTGGCCATGAGCATATAAATATTTTAAAAGCAAAGTTGTAAGTCTGTATAGTGATAAATAAGCTTGCAATAACAGAACATCAAATGAATATTCAAAATATCAGTGAAATGTTTTCTTGCAAGTGTCTGTAGTTTGCAAGTAACTGTGTACTCCTGATTTAGGGTGTCTGGATAAGAACCCTCTCTTCCCACACCTGGGTCAATCATGTGCCCAGATCCTCATGCTCAAGTCCATATTTTGTTTACATTTACAGATGTAGCAATTTATTAACTAAAAGTCAAGACTTTCACTACTGCAGTAACAGCAGAATTGAGGACCACTAAGTTCAGTTTGTTGTTGAAATTATTTTTCTGGTCTGCTTATATTTAGAGGGAGAATTTAGAATTTTTAGAATTTTTAGAATTCTGAAGTTCTGTCTGTCCAATACAGCCTGAAGTCTTAGAGCAGAACAGCACTGAATCAGTATGAAAAAAAAGAAGCTTGTATGTGGTGTTTAGTAAGAATAATCATTTTCAAATAGGTTTTTTTTAAATATGTTTCATTTAACTGCTGAGATTCTGTTAACAGTCTGAACTCACATTCTGCCATCAGAGAAGATGGAGAATATAGCTTTAAACAACAGTAGTTTCTGCAAAAGGAAAAGACAAAACTTGGACTGTTGAATTCACAGTTCTGCATTGAAATTTAAACTAAAACTAGTCCATAAAGGTAAAACCAACATAGGAATGATTTTGGTAGGCAGGCACACAGGTGCTGCAAGGAGTTGTGACTAATACTGCTTTCCCTTCAAAGCAGAAACAATCCTGAGCTGGCGTTCCTGGCAGCCCTTCAGCACCATAGTAGTAAGGACACTTGAGCTTCAAGAGCCCATTTCTCCAGGTTGAGTTTCTCAGTGTTTCCACAAAAGCACATCTTGCTGTCTGAGCAACTGGCAGCATCTCAGGCTCAAGCCCTGTTCATTGAAAGAACAAGTTCAGCCCTAGCAGGGAAAGAATGGCTTCTCAGCACCCTCAGGTTTGATCATAATAAATATCCAAGGCCAGCTCTTCCCTGCAGTGCTGGGCAGGTGTGGAATTGGCACGAATTTGGCACCACTGAGCTGTGTGCAGCTGCCAGGAGTGTCGGCTGCTGCCGGGCTGCCCCTGCCATCCCCAGGCTCAGGGGACAGTGACAGCACATGGGGACTGTCCTGGACTGGCCTTCTTGCAGCTGTGCCTTGTCCCAGAAAAGAGGACTTCCCTGCACACACTTCTAGTGTCTTTTTGCAACGAGTTGCAACTAACTCCTTTAGCTGCTGGAGTTAATTGTGTTTGTTAATGATTTTTTCAGCTTTCAAAACAAAAATCCTGTATTCATCTTAATACCTTGCTGTTGCTGTGCAGGCAGTCCTTAGCACGTGTTTGTGCATGCAGGGATTTAATTAAAACCTTAATAACTAAATAATCACCACACAGTCTGGGCGTCTGTGAGATAGCACTGTGGGGACATTTCTTGAGTGCCTCAATTCACACCACATTGCTGTGTACTGTTTTTGATGCTGGGTAATCGTGCTCCAGCATTGCTGGTGAGGTGTGTATAGATTACAAGGCAGCTGGAGCAGCGAGCCCAAGAGCAGTGCTTTGCTCAGGCACTGTTTGAGGCATTTCCTTTGATCATGCCACAGCTGGGAGACACGCACATGTCCTAGAGACCAAGACTAAAGTATTCACATTACCGTGCCTGAAGTGAGTTTCCTAAACAGAAGTGCCCTGATTACTTTTCCAGAGATACAGAAAACTTATTTTTAAATTTTTCATACTTTGCAAAGTCTCTCACAGTTTGGGTGGCAGTCAGTGTTTTGGGCAGTGGTCACTCCTTAGGTCGGGTGTTCAGCAGAGAGGAGCTTTCTCCCAGGTGCCCCTCTGCACTTCAGCAGCAGGGCAAATTCCCACTGGACTCCTGCTTTTGTCCCACATCCATCATATCCATCCCTTGCTGGTGACAGCTGCACACACTGATCCTCTCGTGGCTCAGGAAGGTGTCCCCAGGAGCATTTGGGCCAGGCAGCTGCTGTGGCCCAGCCTGGCCTTGTCTGTGTGGGGTGAGCCGGGCTCAGGGAGTGCTAGGCACCCATGTCCTGCCCTGCAGCAGTGGTGGGGCTGCTCCAGGGAATGGGGCTGCTCCAGGGAAAGGGGCTGTTCTAGGGAACGGGGCTGTTCTAGGGTATGGGGCTGTTCTAGGGAACGGGGCTGCTCCAGCGAAAGGGGCTGTTCTAGGGAACGGGGCTGCTCCAGTGATAGGGGCTGTTCTAGGGAATGGGGCTGCTCCAGGGAACGGGGCTGCTCCAGGGAACGGGGCTGCTCCAGCGAAAGGGGCTGTTCTAGGGAACGGGGCTGCTNGACCTCTGTTTTTCTATAGCTCCTGAGCACATTTTTAATTTAAAATTCTGCTCTTTCCTGTAAAAGGTAAAGAAGATGTCAAGGTCTTGCTGTTCCCATTCCAAATGGAATGGGTTCATGTCCTGTTAATCAAGAAGTACAGACGCAGCATTTGTCATTTCCCTTTAAAGTAATGGGTGGTTGATACCTGTCATTTCTCAAGAAACTATATACCAGATTATGGTGTATTTATAGAAATCTCAATTGCTGGTGACTTGGCTGAAGCCAAGTTTAGGCATACCATTAGTAACACATAATGAAATGACCTAAGTGGAGTCAGATTTGGGAGGGGGAGGAAAAACCTATTTGAGTTGAATAGCTTGAGGATGCTGTTTTACTATTAAAATTAAGCTTCTGACCCCTGGCACTGCAGTGATAAAAATGAATCTTCCTATATTTCTCTTTTGCATTTAATCTTCTATATTGGAAAAGATAAAAAATCAAATCTCCTTCTCTCCCTTGTCTCTTTCTCTTCTAGGTACAGGCCCTATTTATGCTACAGACCCACTCCTATACATGTCCCTGTTATTACTGCATAAGCTTGTACATTTATTAGTAAACCACTGACGGACTGCTCCCTCCACTCCTCCTCAGCCAAACAGAAAGGAACCTATTTAATAACAAACAAAACCCCAACAAAGAGATCCCTACCGTTTTAAAGATGGACAGAAAGAGACTGAAAGAAGCATGATAAATTCTACATGGGGGGAAAAACATATTTTTGGGGATGCCACAAGAAAGTAAACCACATAGAATAATGCATCTAGTTTCCAGAATCTATGGTGTAAAGCCCTGCTCTGTGCATGGCACTTATGATTTCTCTATTTTAATGTAATATTTTTTCTTTTCTAAACCTTTCCTCTGACTCTTCATTTTGCACGAACTGTTGAGCAGTTATCTTTATGACAATATGTAAAGATGTTGGGTCAAACCCTTCCTAAGAAAGGAAATATTTTTAGTAGATTATTGTGTTTAGGTTTTTTGGATTTCCTTTTTCTTTTTTTAATTAAATTATTTCTTTTGGAGACATTAAAAAGGTACATCTTACCATAATTAATATTCACTGTCAATAATATTTATTTTTAAATGAAGATTGGAAACAAGGTAAGACATTTGTTTATAAACTGTATTGTATATTGCTGAATAACAGTTGAATAAAAAGATTTTGAAATAAAGTTTTTACAGATGTGTGTGCCTTTCCCTGTGTCCTGAATGTCCCTGAGAAGGCTTGATGGCTGCATGCCTTCTCTACCTTGTCACAGCAGAGAGACTTGAGGAAAGATGCAGTACAAACAAAATAAAATTGAAATCAGTTATTTTTCAGACACCCTCACCTGGTGCCAAAGCCCACAGCAGAATGTGCAGCCAGTCCCAGGCTGCAGCTGCCTTTTCCTTGGTGCCACCAGTTATCTCTGGGCAGTCAGGGCAAGATCTGGTAGATGGACAGTGGGACAGTATGTGGCATTCAATGTAAATTGCTTTGGTTTGCCCCAGGCCTCTCTGAAAAAAAAAGGTGAATCAAGCAGTGAAAAATCAAAATAAATCATCTTGGAATGTTGTGTAACCTAGTTCCAAGATTTGTTTAAAATATATTCAGATTTTTAAAATGCATAATTTTGTCACTTTTCTTATCCAGGCGAGCTTCCTCTAAAGAAGCTTTTTTACAGTAAATAGAGTAGTTATTTTTCTGTTGCAAAATGCTTGTTTTTCAAGTGAGCCAGTAAGATGACTTGGCAAAGAAACATGACCTTCGTTAGCTGAATTTAGTGAACTGCCTTGAAATTTCCTATGCCTGCCTATGACTCTTACCCTGTCACTTGTGTGGCATTTTAGAGAGGAGTTTCCTTGTGGGAAAGGCAGAGTGACAGCTCCAGTGGCAGCAGGACTGTGCCTGCAGGAGCTGCAGGGCAAACACAGGACATGCCACTGCCTCACCTCGAACCTGAGTGCTGTCCTAGAAGGAGGGCAGGAAGGGATTGCCATTTTCCCAGGTGCTCAGGATTTCCTTTTTCTAGGGCTGCCAGTGACAGCCAGGGATTTGTGCCACTTGCACTCCCTGGGTTGGAGACCAAGCAGATCTGTGTTTGATACATGTACTACACTGTGGTAATAAAAGCCTCTTGCACTGGGGCAAACTCACCATGGGGATCCAAAGGGAATAAAATCAGTAATGTTCATCCCATTACTGCCAGGGGAAGGATTGGGGAGCAATCCATGATCCTCCCACAAAAAGCTGAACTGCTCTTTGCAAGAACAAAGAGGAGGAGGTTGTTGCCAGCCTGGAGGTGCATCAGAGCACTGAAGAACACAGTCCTTGGCTTCCACGTGCACACGGGAGGTCTTCTAAACCTGGAAGGAAAAGATGGGTGGGGAAAAGGTTTGCATGTTGGACCATGTCTAAAGAAATACCAGCATTCCTGTGTGGGAATTTGCTCAAGGACAGTTAGTGCAGCAGAGGTGTGCGTGGAGCCTGCAGTGTCAGGAGAGTTCCAACCCCTCCACCGAGGGCTGGTCACGCAAGTGAAACCTGCCTGTCTTTGGACTGGGGGATCTGGCCAGCTCTTCATCGCTGCTGGTGTTTTCTGAAGGGCACAGAATATTTCTCAGGGCCTCAACTTCCTTCTAAGGGAGAGAACTAAAATTTTTCCACAAGAGGAAGAAGAAAATCTGCCTAAATTGATCTAAATAAATAGCTGAGGCTTGAAGCAGTGAAGCATGTCTGTCTAAGAGTAGTTATGCTTCTATTTCAACTTCAGCCCTACCCCAGCTGGTCTCCAAGTAAACAGGTATCTGCTTTGCTCTGATATTTTTGTTCCATCGCTTACAGAGTACATTGTCTCTTAAATTACAGACTGTGTGGTTTGGAGGAAATATATCAATCATCTTGAGTTTGTCCTTCCCTTTCTTTTGTAGCCTATTACCTGCAAAGGGAAGTGGCAGCAAGTTTTGTGTGCAATGACAGGAGTAGAATTACCAAGGTCTTTTAGACTTTAATCACATTAAAGGTGAAAAAATATTAAATCTGCAACTAAAAGTAACTTTTTTATCCTTTCTGAGATCAGAATTAAGCATGCCACAGTAGGAATAACGATTCTTATATTCCAATTCGCCATAAAACCTCAGAAATACTAAACAATAACCTGAGGATTTGATGAAAAATCTGTTCTAGCAAGAGCAAAAGGCAGTTTTTTTCTTTCCAGTGAAGACCTGTACAGACACAGAGAGAACTCATTCCCAGCACACAGGGTAACTTCAACAAGTGAGATTGCCTTGCTTTACCTTTACCTTCACCTTCACTATATGAAGGTAAGTATTGCCTTTAAAAATGTGCAAAATGAGTCCTTCAGGTTTTGAGGCCATGGTTTCCACATTCAGGCCAGCTTTTTTTTTTGCAAAATACACAGCCTATAATTGGCCCCATATTCCTGTAGTGCAGGGAAAATAAGGGGCTAAGGAGGAGACTGCAGCTTTCAGTACAGTATTTAGTCTTTAAAAAGCACTTAAAGGAATGAGAAATGTTTTGAAGAGAAATTGTAAGGAATTTGGAGCCTTATTGCTTGTGAGTGTGTTGAGAACTTTTGCTAAAACATCTGTCCTTTGAGAGTGCTCTTTCTTCTGAAAAGGGCAACTGCCTCACTTCTGCTGATTGTATTTACAAAGGGCAAAGTGAGGTTTTGCCGTAGCCTTAATGGACAGAGGCTAGTGGCAAATCTTGCTCTTTCATAAATCTCAGCATTCCTCGTGGTGTCTGCTGTCAGAATCAATTAGGAGTAAGTGCCTGTGCTGCAGAGCCGTGGGAGGCTGGTGTGGCTCCTGCAGTGCCACAGGGAGCCGGGCACAGGCTCCCCCAGCACCCCGGGTGCAAGGGAGGTGCCTGGGGAGGCAGCCCCGAGTCCCTGCGCTGGGGACAGCACAGGCTCCTCGCACAGCCAGCAAGCGGGGAAGCATGAGGGATGGCTGTTGGGGGCCAGAGCTGAGTCATCTGTAATATAATCATAAGGAAACACACATTTTTCCTGAGAGAAAATCAATAGAACTTTGCACTTTTCCTTGTAATATTTCCAGTCTGCGCCATCAGCTGCAGCTCGCTCACATTTATACTGCCATAAATTCACTGCGAGTTAATGGATTTCCACAAAAATGAAGGGATTTACAGCAGTGTAACAGAGCTGGTGCTAGAGCTGTGCACATGTAAAAATACATGGAACAAAAGTAGTTTGATAGCACACAGGTGACCTTCAAAGTGCCAAGACCTAGCGAGAAAAAACAAAATTACCCAGTTTGTGGTGTGCTCCTTTTCTGGCGAAGTTCCCGAGGAAAATGGAGCCTGCAGTGCTGAAAGCCTCGCTGTGCGTGGCAAGAGGGCCAGACCCACTGAAGGGAAGATGGGTGAATGAGCAGCTTCACGCTGTGATGGAGAGTGCAAAAGACTGTCTGAACACGTCATTTGTCATTTCCTGCATAAAACATTTTGGAGCCTAGTCTCACTTAGAATTAGTAAGTAAGTAAATAATGTGCTCCCAAACTTGTGTGTCAAAACTAGGTTGGTTAATGTATGATCTGCCTCCGTTGCATTTGTTACTCCACAGCAAATTTCATGCTTAGCCAGAGGCTGGCAAAGTTCATTTATTCATTATCCCCAAACTTTGGGCAGTTATTATTCAAACGCCCCTAGTACATCTATTTAATAAGAAGAGAACAGAAAATTGATGGGATCAGAAATGTTAAAGTCTTAATTAATGCTTTTAGCAAAGACTGATGGGAGGGGGGTTGTTGTGAGAATATTAATGCGCAGCCAGCGTGTCTGGCTGGTGTCACTGGGCAGGGGGAGGGCTCTGCCAGCCCTGCCCAGGGAGCTCTGCCCCTGCAGTTCCGTGAGCTCTGCACCTGTGGGACACCCCCTGCATCACCCCGGGGCTCTGCACCTCCAGGTCAGGGAAAACCAGTGCTGCAGGCCTTGGGGAGCACTGAAATACCAGCATGTGGGAATTACTGCTGCTCATGGGTTTAAATGGTAAAACATCCACTTACAGCAGGGTGAAGATGGGGAGTTCTTTCTTTTCTGCTGTTTCTGGGCTTCTGTGGTGTTTCTGTGCAGTTCTGCAGATCCTGTGCTGCAATGGGGGCAAATGGGGGCTTTGCTGTGGGCACACGAGGACCAGCTTTGGGTTTGGTTCATGCAGGAGCAGCTGTAATTATTCCACAGGAAAATTAACAGGCCTTGAAACAACGGGAACAAGATGAAGGCTTGAAGAAGCCCAGCTTGGCAGGCTGTAAGGAAGCCCTGCATCAGCCTGTCCTGGCCCAGCACAGCAGCAGCTGTGTATGACAGGGATGGGGAGGAGGGAGGAAGGGCAGGATGGGGTTGTTGCTGAGTTTAGACTGAGTTTATAAAACACAGCAGCCTCTGCTGAGTAAAGATGGATAATATTATGATGAAGCCAGTCAGGAAAAACATGTGCTTCATATCTAGAACAATGACAATCCAAAATTTAGCACTGAACAAGGTGGCTTTTTTTAAGGATCCATGCTAATGGCAACGAGTGGATTGAAATCTCCTATTTCTCCTCTGGTGACTGTCTACCTTCGAATTATAGCAATGACGGACATTGCAAGTACAACTCAGTTACATTAAGAGTTGAATCGAAGAGGACTGTGATGTAGAGTTAGTTAATGGATTTCCCTATTTGTTGCGTATAGATTTCCTTTCCTGTTATGATTGAACTGGTTCTCAAATCTCATATGGAAAATCATCTGTAGTGTAATGCAAACTAAACTACCAAGATCTTCATAAATAATTCAAAAATGTTTACAGTTCAATTGAAGATTATACTTTTCTAACAGGAAATGTTTGGGATTTAATTTGGGGAAGATGGGAAAGGGAGTGTTATTTTTATTTCTATTCCATGACCAGATCTTTCAAAAACTTTCATTCATCTCTGTGTTAGCATTATCCTTGAAATAGGAAGCAACAGGTTAAGTCTTTGGGAGCATTATACAGGTGAAAAAAGAGATGACCACAGAAATGGGCTCTTATTTTTTTATTTTATTGTCATTTTGCTTGGAAGTCTGAAGTAATTGATTTATTTTAATAAATTAAAGTAGGAATTCTTCATTACAAAATATTTTTCAGGCTTTGAAGTTGCTCTGACAATCCAGTGAGTATTGTGACTCATTTTGGGTGTTAGGGTGATCAACACAGTACCTAGGCAGGTGTTGATATTTAGGCTGGCAGTCAAAGTCAACTGTTTGGCAAAAATTAGTAGCATATTTCTGATTTCCAAGTGTTTTGTTTTTATAATAGGTATTAATTTTTTAAATTTTTTTTTTTTTACAGAGTCTGTCTTTATTAACAGTCTATGTTAAACATGAGATTTAGCTCTAAATTCCCATGGCAGAGCCTCTTTTTAATGCCTATGCTGTAATTTATTTACTTACTGTTCTGGACTGCTGCATTTCAGTGCTTCCAGAGTTGTCAGAGCTGATCCAAGTGATGGATACCTGTCAGTGTGTCATTAACCAACTGTCTTGGCAGTTTTACAAATGTGTCACCAGCCCCTCAGGGAGAGTGTCTGTGCTCTTAGGCCGGGTGTGAGGAAGGTCAGTGCCAGGACTCTGACACCCTCTTGGCTTTGCCTCATCCTTCCCTCAGGAGAGCAATATGGTGGTGGCTGTGACCCAGAGAGGAGCAGCTTGGCCAGATCTTAGCCAAGGATCTGAGAGCTGAATTCCCCCTTAGGAATTAACGTGCCCTCTCCTGTCATCAGGCAGCCCTGGGCTGGGGCTTTGTCTGTGCTCTGAGAATCAGAGTCAGTTCTCTGGAGCCTATGGAGCATCACCAGCATGGTGCTGAGGACTCCTAATTTGTCTTTGTTTTCTGGGATCCCCTGCAAAGCACTGAAAGCAGGATGGCAGGGGCTGTATTACCAGGCTGCCAGCCACAGCCAGTGCAGCTCAGGAAAGCTCCTGCCCAGCATCACAGGGCACAGCTCAGCCTCACACTCTGGTCTGGCAGGACAGCCACTGCTGCTCCCACTGCTCTGAGCAGGCAGGGACAGTGGGAGCACAAGGAAAAGCCACCCATCCCTTCCTGAAGGGACCCTCAAGTGCCTGAAGATTTAAAAGCCTGTTTTCTCTAGACAGCCATCCTGTGTCTGTGGCAGGAATTTGGATGCTGCTGAGACACCCCCCAGTGCTATCCTGAATTTACAGTGCCCTGGGAAGCCAGCAGTGCCTACCTACCCAGTGTGTCTCACTCTGACTGAGCCAAGCAGTGCTGCACTTGCCTGGGAATGTCAATAAACCTTTGGACAAACACAGTGTGCACATCTAAACCCAAGTCAGGCCAAGGGATAACTGTACTGAGCGATGATCTAAGCTGGACCATGTCTGTCAGTGATACCTGGGTACCCTGAGGGGAATGCAGCACTTGAGAAAGTGCACAAGAGAAGCTAAAGGCAACAAAATCAAATGAGACAGTGAAAATTTACAGTTTGACTAAGGAAACATCAGTTACTTTATGGTCTTTACCAAATACACTCGTGTTTGTTATTCATTTATGCTAATTCAGTGAGAGACAGTAAAAGTACAATCATTCAGTGCTACAAATAATGATAATAGTGTAATCCATTTGCAGAGTACCTGAATATAATTTCAACTTTTATAGTACAGTGGTATGAAAGTCTCAAGTTAGTTAAATGCACAGCAAGGTGCTAATTGCAATCCTGGTTAGAATGAACCTCCATTTATGGTTAAGTCACTGATAATGACTTTGCACCCAAGCTAGCCAAGAACCACGCAGCCAGACTCCTTATGACAGCCTTTAATAATTAATAGCCCTGGCCTTTCAGTCTCCAGAGAAGCAAGCAGGGTTTGACAAGACAGGAAGACCGAAACTGAGTACCTATTAGTGCTTCGATCCTGGAGGAATTTGTGGGTGTGGTCACCTTGCAGTTCCCCAGCACTAGGGAGAGACAGAAGGTGGGAAGGTGGGCTCTGCCCTCAGGGCTGGGGGCTGCAGCCCCAGCACAGAGCAGTGAGCAACCACACCAGGCTCCTGTCAGAATGGCAGCTGTAACATGACTTAATGACAAGACTGAATAAAAGGAACTAAATCCAGCGTGCCACAGTGTCAAATGCGAGTAGTTGAACTTTTGCTGTATTTTTTAAGAACATAAACTCCCTTTATGAACCAGAGTTAATTATTTAATGACCAGAGAGGTCTTACACTACTAATGCTACATTAAAGCACTTCACTGAAGAAAACCATCTTAAAAGCGAATGCGAGGAGCTTTGCTGGGTTCACAAAGTGTTTGTCAACCTGCTTGTAAATGTGTATGGAAAAGTCAACCCAGTTTAGGCTCATTACCCTGGGTAATTCAAACCGTGCCACAGCAGATCTTTTGGAGCACAGCAGCACCAGAGAAAGCCCTGCTCACGTTCAGGGCCATGAAAATGCCATGTGTTCACGTTTCCCTTCACTCGGTGCTCATCTGTTGCTGCTGGCTAGGGAAAAACATCCATCCAGTTTGTTGTTTCCAGCCAGGAGTGCAACTGCAAAATGGTGAGAGGAGCCTTGGGGACCATTCACCTGGGAAACAATGTCACCTGCTCTGGGGGCTCAGGACCACGAGACACCTGCAGCATGGCCTGCACGGGGAATGTGCTCAGCAAGTGCTGTGGTCATGCTGAAGCCATTCATTTTTATTTTAG